>QVIE01000933.1:0-20226 GCA_013387415.1 Panellus pusillus | reverse complement strand
AGCCTGCCAGGGACTTGCCGATGTCGTTCTCTACCCTCCAGTCAGCGACGAGCATGCTGCGGGAAGCAAATAAAGAGCCAACCTGCACGAACCAGACCCTTACGTATCGCCAGCCCATGGGTCTTTTTCTTGATCCACTTCGTGGACTCCTTGGACAGGAGCTTCCCCTCCGCAACGCAGATGTACGACGTCGCGCACGAGGACTGCGCCCCGTAGTAGATGAGAAGCAGCCAGGAGCACGCCGGATGATTCCCTCTCCATGGGCTTGTTGTTTCCGAGGACAAGCGGCCGGAGCGCAACCTCTTGCCAGACATTTGTTCATGAGCTCGAGCGCCCGCGCGCCGGTTAGGACTTCAAATCGGATGCAGCTTTTGGACGGCTCGGTTTAGCATGGCTTTGCGCTGGCACCGCAAACAGTAGTGATCTTGTTCGGCTTGCCATCCGGGCGGGGCTGCAACAGGCTCCTGAATTCAGCGATATCGATGGACTGCGCGGTCGACATTTTCACTGCGTGAATGAGTGAACGAAGCGTTTCAAATTAAGGGCCCGCGGATCTCCAAATCAAGCAGGCAGAGCTGATCATGGCCACAACCGATCTGGTGACACTTGTTCGTGTCAGCGACTTGGAAATTTAAATGCGAGACGTGCTTGGGGATTCGCTCCGCCAATTTGAGGGCGGCGGACGGCGCCGGGGGAGCGACACGGCCAGATGTACGAAAAGGATGAAGAGGAGGTACCGCCCTGGAGCATCTTTTGGACATTTTGGTCTCTGGCTTGGAAAGTGCAGGGGTCGTGGCATGGGTGAGTAGGTACCAAAAAAGGTAGCCTGATCTCTGATCGGATCATGGCATGGGTGAGCACATGCTAGAAACGGTAATCTGATCTGATTCTCTGACGCTCCCTGTTCATCGCCCGACAGCGCTCGGGGACGGTAGGGATTGCGAAGACACTCGGGAAGGTACAGCGACTGGCCCCCGGATAATCACGCCTGCGCACGACGGCCACGGACGCTCTGGACTACCACGCCAATCTTCCCCCATCCACATCCGGCTCAATCGTGCCGTCTTCAATGCTGGCGCACGGAATGTATGTCTCCCGGAGCTCCACCCGCTCCATTGCGTCGTCAAGCGCTGCTGGCATCCCTAGGCTCCACTGCTCCCTATCCACCATCTCCTCGCTGCTTTCCCGCTCCTACTGCGTCAGAGACGGTCGACCCCACCTGGAAATTCTTAAGCCAGCGCAGGCGTCTTGTCGACGAGGATCGCGGCAAACAAGGAGGCGCCTCGCCAGGAGAACGTCACGAGGCGCGGGGATTCTGCGTGTACACGGACGGGTCAGGGTATGAAGGGGTGGGGGCGGCAGCGGTTGCATGGGGGGAAGGAGGGCTGGTGGGTGTCGGTCATGCGATATCAATCAGCCACGCCGCGGCTCAGCAGTGTCGACATCTCACGACTGCCAAGGCCATTTCTGCTGTGGAAGCACCGCGCCCTTAGGCCGTACAGTCCTGTCGGACTCCGTTCTGCTTACACGGACGGGTCAGGGTATGAAGGGGGGTGGGGGCGGCAGCGGTTGCATGGAATGGGGGAAGGAGGGGCTGGTGCGGACTGGTCGGGTCACCTTGCCCTCGATATCATCAAGGCCACGCCGGGCTCAGCAGTGTCGACATCTTCACCGACTGCCAACGCGCCATTTCTGCTGTGGAAGCACCGCGCCCTTAGCCAGGCCAGTACCTCCTCTCCCTCCTCCGTCGACTCCGTTCCGCTCGCGCGGCACTGCGCATCCACTGGGTCACGCACCTGTGGGAATTCCGGGAAACGAAGCCGTGGACCGCGAGCAAAGGAAGCTGCACTTGGCGCCACTTCCAACCTCACCATCCCCGTCCCATTTTCGCCAAAGCCTGCCCGCCAGCAAGGCAGCGGCGCTAGCTGGTGGTGCTGAGCTCTTCCGTAAGCGATGGAGGGCGTCCGCTCGCTTCGCACGTCTCTCCCTTCTCGGCGACGCGACTCCGGGGAAGAAGGCTGAGGAGATGTATGAGGGACTCTCGCGGCCACTCGTTTGCCACCTCGTCGTTATCCGCCGTTGTTCCTCGTGAACTCCATGACCCTGGTACATCGTGTATGCCGGAGTCCACCCTGCATCTTCCCTAGCCAGTACGTGCCCAGCTTCCTCCTGTTTCTCGCATCTTGACCCCTTAACCCCAGCGAGGAGTGTGCGCTCAATGTCCTCAGCGTCGACAGCTCCGTTCACGACTGCGTCCGGACGCTCCCAGAGGCGCAGGCGAAGTTGGGAGCCGCGGAACGCCGGGCGGAGGTCTTGGTATTAGATGTTTTTGTTGTCGTTGCACGCTCTCAATCGGATTGGCCTGGAATTCCATGTCTTAGGTGGTGTAGCAGAAGGGGAAAAAAACATGGTCATTCAAATAAGCGTGCGGGACAAGGACAGCCCGGTTTTAATTTAGACAAACTACCGCATCGACACAAGTGAGCGCAGAGACTTGACCGCTTCCTGCTCCCGCAGGTGGTGCTGGTACACGGCCTCGTACTTGCGCCACTCCTCGGCTTCAGTAGCCTCGCGCCGCTGCTCCGCCAAGTGCATCGTCTGTTCCAGCCAGGCCTGATGGCCGTACTTCTTCTCATAGGCACTGTAGACAAGCACAGTGAATCAAGAGAGCGGATGGAGGGGAAGGGGGACGCACTCCATGCGGCGAATTCGTTGACGATGTGCCAATGCGGGGCTGTGGCTGACAGGATAGATAGCGAGACCATTAGATTTAGTATGCAATGGTCAAAGTCCAGCAAACTGACCTCTGTCGGTATCTCCGGCTGGCGTCGCGCGCGCGTGCGCGCTGCTCCTCGAGACGTTCAGCGTCGCTTTTGACTTGTTCTCTTAGCCTTCGTGACCGGATAGATGTCAGTAAGACGCAGCGTCAATCGCAGGTGACCGACGTACCGTTCCATGCGCTGCCTGGCCTTCTCCCGTAATTCCTCCGCATTCCTAGCTGGCAGTGAGCTGCATGAGAACTACACAGTGTCCTCTGAACTGACCTTTCGCGATATCTCGCGGATGCACGGCGTCTCGCCAGCATAGTAGCCGCGGAGCGCTTCTGGCTGGTCTGCACTTTCTCGTGCATTCGGATGGAATTCTCTAGGAGGAGGAAGTCGTAAAGGAGGCCCTATCCGTGCTAAGCGACGGAAGTTGGACGGAAACAGCGACGTTGCAGCCGAGTGGTAGTGGTCGAGAGTAAAGGTGCTTTAAATCAGTGATCAACCCGTCGTCAGTTCGCGATGCCTGCTCTCTCTCGTTACTTGAACGCATTCCCCATTCCATCCCTCTGTTCCCCGCTGCACAGCACACGTCGACGCCTGACTCGAGCTAGACGTACAAAACATGATGGACTATTAGTATTACAAACGAGCCTGGAGGTCTCCAGCGGAAGGACTCGCTCATCAAGTAGTTCAATCTCGTCCATCAGGGTCTGGGAGCGAGGTGAGTGGGTCCCGAAAGACCCTCCGTGCCTTCGCTCGTGTTTCGTGTGGATGGACTAGAGGCCTTATGTCGCAATTTAATGGATTGGGAATACACGTCGGGCCACCCTGCTTGCCTGATAAACTTTTAAGGGTCCTTCGCGGAATTCTACATCGAAGGAATGTGATTTCTCACCACAATATAGTAGCTCTGTTCTAGGCTTTTGAGTATGAGGGTCAGAATGCACTTTTATTATTCCGCTCCTTTTTGTTACAAAATCGCATTTTCCGCTCCTTTCATTGTGAAAAAATGTCATTTTCCGCTCCTTTTGAAAATAAAAAAGTTGAACATTAAAAGGAGCGCCAACTCGACTTCGGCGCTCCTTTCATTCGGACTTAATCTATTTTTAGACTCAAAGTTGGCGCTCCTTTTGAAGTTTGGCGCTCCTTTTATTCGGCTATTTTTTTGACATCGCACCACTTTTTGTTACCAGGTCTGGGGAGCTGCCGGCTGTTGCCGCAACCTCGGCTCTACGGCACCTGTCCTTTCTGAGGCCTTATCAATCAGTATGCCGCGGCCATCAAGCCGGGACCACGGCAATCAGCCGGGAACCCGAACTTGTTCACAAAAAGTAGTTGTGATGTCGAATAAAGTAGCCAAATAAAAGGAGCGCCAAACTTCAAAAGGAGCGCCAACTTTGAGTCTAAAAATAGATTAAGTCCGAATGAAAGGAGCGCCAACTCGACTTTGGCGCTCCTTCTATGTTCAACTTTTTTTTATTTTCAAAAGGAGCGCAAAATGACATTTTTTACAATAAAAGGAGCGGAAAACCTGATTTACATACAAAAGGAGCGGAATAATAAATGTGCATTTTGACCCTCATATTTGAGGCTCTCTTCCTTTGATTAAATAAAGCCGATCACGCCGCTCTACTAACACACATTGAACCCTGGGAACACAACAGAACTCATAAATGCTGGATTTAATTGTTGATTCCCCAGTTATTTCCTGCCATGTCTCCACCTGCTACCATCGCCTCAACGTACGGGCCCTGGATTATATCATTCATTCTGGAACTCTTCATGGTGCATTCATCCCCACGTTTCCAGACCAACACCCGATTGACTGCCTCGGTACTAATCCGTATCTCTCACAGTATGGTGTGGGATTAGCGCAGGCCATAGTTTACTACAACCACTATGGCTCAACAGATGGACTGGATGTCATGATTCCGGTGGGTAGAGTTCGAACAGCATGGGACCGTTGTTCACTGAAATTTTCCAGGTTCTCACAGTCCTGTATGTGCCATAGGAATCCCATTCGATGTCTTCCCAGAGGCCGACATGCCGCATGTGTACAGTACTTGCGACACCATACAAACGGTGTCTTTCACCCGGTCGACTTACTTTCGCTTCGTCGAAAGATTTGGTTTCGTGCAGGAAGATTTGATCTGGTACGCCTTCCTTCTTATTGAATGGTGTGTTCTACAAATCCTTCTGTGAATCCAGGTCTGACTCGGTGGGTGCAACTCGAGTTTGGTTTCAGCAAGAATTCATAATTCTCACGGTTGAAAAAGCTTCAACTCCTCGCTAATGTAGGTTGGGTCTCGAGTTCGTTTTTGACCGCCGTTCTCTTCTCATGCGGTTTGCAGTACATATCGGCGTTCGTCGTACAAATGTATGTGGATGCTTCACTTCTTTGTCTTACGACGGGGTTTTGACCTTGTCGATAGGTATTTTGCGACTCGCATCTTCCGTCGTTCGTTTATCCTTCAGTCCACGCGTCGTGTGTCGTCCTTAAAACCGGATCAGTGACGCGGGCGCTGGCTAAATTTGACAACTCGTCGACCATCGGAGTCATCGTCGTCGTAATTCTTCCGAAATTCAGATGATTCGCTGCTCAACCACCGAGTCTCCAGGCTCTGCCATCATTCGTCTCGATGGGTGCTGGTCTCGCTCAGGCGATCGTGTCGTGAGCTGTATCTCCCCTACCTCTGTCCTTAGCAACTGAAATGCAACCTGGTTACCCAGCTACCGCCTGAGATCATTCGCCAAGCTCGCTGACACCAAGGTTTGCGACAGTCTGCGTTTACGCAAATTCATTGGCTGAAGTCCATTGTTAATTCTTAGGCAATAACGACTGTACAGACTGTGGGATCGCTTGCATGCGACGTGGGAATCACCCTTCACCTCTGCGCCTTCTTCCATTGCTATAAGAATGAATTGCCAAGGTGTGCGCCGTAGGTCTTTGGGCGCTGCATGATCCTTTTGACCCAAGCAACTTCAGGACGCGCCCGCTGCTGAACAGATTGATGTGGAACGCCATCGGCCGTGGCTTCTTCACCGCCATTTCGTCTGCGCTCACGATGATCTTGGTAGGCTGCATGATCCTTTTGAAGCATACGGCGGGGCCATCTCATTCTGCGTCGAAAAGTTCCTCGTCGCCCCACACACGTTCTACTTTTTACTATCGCTCGCGCCGTTCGGGAAGTGTACGTTACGGGCCATTGAAACTTTTCTCGCCAACCCATACCTCTTCAGTGTACATGAACAGCATGCTCTTGTCGTGCGTATATCCCCCTGACCTCACCGATAGCTTCTGAATCACAGCGCTTTCACCAGACTCAATATGCGTCTACACATCCGCAACACGGCCCTGCCGCACAACGGGATACGTGCCACGGACCTGTCGACGTCTCCGCGGTTGTGAACGATTGTTAGATTCTTCTTTAATTACTTACTTTTCATCCCGTTCTCCTCGACGCTCGTTGATGTAGCATATGGCAAGTTTGTCGCCGCGTGACATTATTATTACTGTGGATGTGTCATTGCACGAATTTCAGTCTCCAATGAATAAAAAAAATGAACTCAAACAGGTCAAACTAAGAATTGAGCAGCCCTAACACTACGGTGCCGGTCCCCACTGGTAATAGGTCAAAATTTCAGTGCACACTGATACGCAAAAAGAAAGTTTAGGTATCTGCTGCCAAATCAGTGGCCTTGAAACCTCAAGTTTCAGCTACGCTGAAATGCGCGCAAAAATGTTCAGTGTCAATTTTTTTTTCGATTTCAAGTGACATTGCCAGCTGCACACATCGAGCCAAGTATAGTATACGTAAAAAATGCTTGAACAGGTCGACACTGAGCGCAGACAATGAGGTAGAATGAATCACCCTCCATCCCCACGCTTCTGACGGATCTCCAAGAAGTAGTGTACCGGGCTAGTCAACGTTTTCACGTCAAAGTTGAGCTTGCGCGGGATTGGGAAAGCTGGGCCTGCAGATATCTCAGGATAGGAGTCGAGCCGTGGACGCTGGGCCGCCGGATACTCGTTGACATCCCCATCCTCGTCACGAACGCGCTTGCGATTGGGCGGTGGGTCCCACGTGTAGAAAGAGGAGGCGGATGTGATAAATTCCGGGGGAAGGATGGATGGAGCTGGCATCTGCGGTGGGAATGGGGGCGAGGGTGGACGCTGTAAGTTCATGCATATGTCCTGGGGCTCCATTTTGGGCATGAGTACCTGGCCAGCGGGCTCAATTTCGATCTCCAATTTGATCGGAGGTTCTTCGCTCTTTGCCACTGCTGCATGGGCCTTGGCTGCAGCTTTCGCCTCACCCAGCTGCTCTTCCAGCTTCAAAGAGCGTACCTCAGCATCCCGCGTCGCCGTCTCCAGTTGAGCATTCTCTTGCAACAGCCGTTCCTTATCCTCCTCCATCCTCTGCAATGTGAGCTGCAGCAATCTGTTCCGCTCGTAGGACCAGCTCAACTCTGCTCGTGCGCGATCCCGTTCTTCCTGCAGTTGCGCTCGTACTTCGTCGCGTTCACGCTGCAACTTGCTCAACGCGCTGTCCAGCGCTGTCCAGCAATCGGCTCTCGTTGGCCAGCTGCGACCGTGCTTCATCGCGTTCACGTCGCAGCCGCGCTGACGTCCTCGTCGTAGCATCGAGGTCGCCAGACAGACGTTGGCGCAGCTGCTCTGACTGGGCGAGCGTGGCTGAGAGATTATTTGCTCGGTTCTCAATGTATTGCATATGATGAAACCGCTCTACCTCAGAGGCAGGCGGAAGAGGTAGTAGAGGTGGATTAGGCGCAATGCGCGATGAGAGGCCATGGAATGAGGCGTAGGTCGACTGAGACGAATCGAAAGGGAAATATTGAGGGTGTGAAGTTTGCGGCCCAGGATGACTTTGGATGGATGTGTCGTGAGAGACCGTGGGGACGAAGGAGACCGCTACGACGCTCTGGGAGATCGGAGGGATACGGTCATAGCCTTGAGATTGGTTCACACAGGGAGTCTCATAAGGGACGACGGGATAGATAGGTGTTTGCTGTGGCGCTTGTTGTGGAGGGCGCCGAGGGCTAAAGTTACGCGATGGGGGTCGGCCACCGCCGCTGTTGCTCATTGTTGCTGTATTCAAGATCCTGCACGGAGGCGGAAATTAGCAGCATTAGCCTCCGAGGATTCATAAAAAAGTCCCGAGATACTTACAAGGGGGTCGGAAAGGGCAAGCCCTTGGACGGAGGCAAGAGGAAGGAGGATCGACGGACGTTTCGCAAGAAGAACCAAACCAGACGGGTTTTCCGGCCAGACTCGGATTACTCGACTGGCTCCTTATTTAGTAGCAATCTTCAGACAAAAGCAGTAAAGTGAAGCAAGACCATGCAATGACGAGGGCGATGGAGGCGAGATCAAAGCGTACGTGATACTGGGGAAAGCGGTCAACAATTGCAGGAAATTAAATAGTGACTTTACGTTATATGCACGACACTCGAATATTAATTTCACATGATTATTACAATAAGAAAGTAGAAGACTCAACAAGTCCCCAGTGTGCCTTCCGTACTGATCCCTCCGCGGCTGGAAGTGCCTCATCGTTGCAGCAAACAAGGAAAAGTTCAATGAAGTAGCTAAGGAAAAGATGGGCACACATCCACCGGTCGGAGCCCCCTCTACCGAGGAGACAAGGCTGATACCGCACATGTGCCCGCTGACATCGATGCAGCAAACCTTGGCGGCGAGGACCATGGTGAGCGAGTTGCCTTGAGCTCAGATCACGATCCACGTCGCCGCCCCGCCGTACCGCTGCTGGAAAGGTCTGGCGTGAGCCAAAATTGAATGATCGACGACCGAAGTGCCGAGTCTCCGCTGCTCTAGATCTTGAGTCGATGTATATTTCGTCTCTTCGTAGGAACGAAGATCTTCGTCACTTGATGGGCAAGTTCGTCAGAAGGATAGGGCAAGTTCGTGAGATCACAATCAAGCGAAGGAAAGTTCGTCGGAAGAGACGGAAAGCTTCGAAAACATGGAAAGTTCGTCAGGACACTCTGAAAGTTTCAACTTTCCAGACCCGATGGGAAATAGTACAAGTGTTTTAAGAGTTTGCAACTGGCCAGGATGCTTCTTTCTTTGGTACTTTTTTCTTCAGAAAGGCCTCCACGATCTGTGGCGCATCTTGACAGATAGTCCTTTCGGGCTCCCAGGTTGGATCGTCGTACCCCAACCACCATACGAGGTACTCTACACTCCCGTCTTGCGTGGGGCTCTCCAGTGGCCGCTCATCGGTGATTTTCGTGCAGCAATACATCTTATCAACCACCAATGGTCCTGGTCGGAAGTGCGACACCCGACGAGCAGGGTTTTTCCACGCCAGCGGCAACCTAGGGGCGGCGGGTAACCCCTCCGACGATGCTCGGAAGATCCCTTTGATCTGCTTGCGGTTCCGAGGGCCACCCACGTTGAATTGCGGGTGCTTCACGCGTGCGTACTTGTCCACCTCGCACACAGCGTGCTCAAAGTCAGCGACATCGAGCAGATGCACCCCGCCCGTGTCGTCCCACAGATAGGAGAATTCGACGTCGAAGCGCGCAAAGTACGCGCGCTGGTTCACAGCCAAGTGGCGGAGAACATGTTCCTCGATGATTACACCCGGCTTCATGGCAGCGGCGGCATCTTTCAAGCTTTTGCCAAACATCTTAGCAAGCCCGGAGGACGCGCCCGGGCCCGGGACGACAAAGTCGTTGGCGGCAAAGTTTAGCAACTCGGAGTAAGAGAGGCTAAGCATGAGCTGGTACGTCGTAAAGTCGCCCATGCCTGGAAATGCCGCGATCGCCTCGTAGACGTCCGCCGCGTACTGCGCGCACTGCAAGATGTTCGGCAGCTTCTCCATGAACATTTCAAGCAGTTGCAGGTGACCGATATGGTTCTCCTCGTACTCGTACTTCCGGGCGAGCTTTATATATGCGCCAGTGCAGAGACTTTGTCCTCGATTCTTGGCTGCAGTCAGGACCGCACCATACTTGCTAAAATCATACGCCGCCCAGGTGAGCTCGCCAAAAGCCTTCAAGAGGGTTTGCCAGGTCGAAATCCGGTTGAACGAGAAGAAAAGTAGTACACGAAACAGCAATTCCAGTGGATCTTGTGAGCCTTTCTCGATGACATCTGTCACCACAAATTGCGATGTTCTGTCCAGCACGCGGTACGCGTTGCAGAACTTGAATTTGCTCAAAATTTTGTCCTTCGTCCAACTAGCACCGAATGAGCACGGTTCCAATGGGAGAAAGAAAGGCATTGAAACGTACGGTGCTGGCTTTCCCGCCCGACGATCGTCGTCTATCTTCTTGCGCTCAGCAAGCCATAACCACAGGCTCTCAAAGACTACGGTGGGCTCGAGGACCTGACCGCAAACGATGATTGGTGGTGGCAAAGGCTTTTGCGGATCGGAAGTGCTGGATAACGGACTTGAGGACGCGTCGCGACGCGAGCATGATTGGCTGGTATCGAATGCGTCGGGCGACGCGTTTCGTCGTCCGGATTTCTTTACCCGCATGTATACAGAAAAAATGCTTGAACAAGAAAATTGTAATTAGCAGAATTCAGGGCAGAATTTGGGAGAAAAGTACTCACAGGGAGAGACGGGGAAGGAAGGGTTTCAGACTCCGACTACTAGTGTCTTGATTCCTCCCAAGCACCACATGGACGGATAGCTCCTCCAAGCTTCAAGTTGCATCCTTCGGGGCGCGCGCAGAAAACAAAACACTCTATGTCTTCTTCGCAGATCTGACAAATCTGGCTACGTTCACAACGAGTCCAGATGCTCTGCAGCGCAAGATGAGTGGTTCCGATTCGCCTACACGAGCCGCAAATTCCTGTTCCGAACTTCCGAAGTCTGAATGCATGATACTCGGGTCATTACCGCACTGCGACACTCCCAGTCTTCGGCTCCACCGTGCTCGAGATTGTCCCAAGATTCAAATGTGTTGCCAACGGGTGCTTCACCGTCTCACTCCAACATCTTCTCGGCCGCTGCGATGGCGTCGAAAGCAAGGAAAGTTACCAATCGCGTGGAGAGCCACCTCGGTTGACCGGGAGCTGCTCTGCCAGTGAACTGCTACCTTATCTCGGGCGCCAAGGTCTCCCTTGACGTCGACCTGGGGTTGTTGACAGAACATACGGAGCTGCAACTGCCAACAGTCCTTCTTGCGCAGTCTACTTGGTCTGAATTCGTCCTCAATGCTTGCTATTCTGTATACAGAGACCGTCCAGACCCCCATAAAAGTGCGGCGACTGCTGCGTGCGCTCTCCCGACTGCGATACCTGACTCTCTGCCAGATCATAGATGAGGACAAGTAGTCCGTGATGGGAGACCGCGCTGGATCGGTGACATCGTTCTCATGTTGCAGCGTCTCCCTCCTGCCACTTCTGGGACCGAGCTCGAGTTGCAGAGCGACAGCCAGCGCGTCGAGCTTGGATGTGGGTCTGCAATGGGACATCAGCAATTTCTCTCGGACACACCTACTGGTCGGGCACATCAGAGAAGGGGATGAAACGCACTTGGGGCAGGTGGTAGTCTGATCGTAACATGAGCGCTTGCACTACGCAGGCCGGTACACAGCAGCGGCTCCTCGCGAACTACGTCTGCGCGAATTCTGCCATACGCCCTCCTCGTCTGTACTGCCTGCGGGGCTGCAGCCCCTCGGAGCGGCCTTTTTGCATGACATCTATGACGCAGTAGGAGGGGAAATAAGGAGGAATAGACGCCGGAGGGTGCGTACGCGAGCCTCAAATGGCTGCTGTCGGTGGAAAGATTGTCGGGAGCCAAATATATGTGGCCGAGGTCATGGCTGTGCATGACCGGCATGAGCGATACATACCTGCTGTCTTGTACATGCCCAGGGCGTGTCAGACATGTACATATGCTGTATAACATGGTGGCTATCTCGGGATTGTCAGAACTCTTCATGGAGTGTTCGGGCCGGGGGAGAAATGGTGGCAGCGGTAAATTCAAAGTGAACGGATGTCCGTTAATTACATTCGATGCCAGGTATATTGAAACGGGCTCCCCCCATGAACCGCCAGTCTCGCGCTTCATTCGAAACTTCGAAAGCACAGGTCAAATCGTGCACACGCAAACGCTGAAGATGAAGCAGGGGACTTTTCCCATTATCGCACCCGCACATATGACATATGTAATAACTGCTATTTGAATCAAGTTAACGGCCTGCCCACGTTCAGAGCCCTTTCAGCAACTCGGCCTGATCGACTTGCAGTAGGAAGAGGTTGACAATATCGGGAAGCTGACGGAGTCTCCGAGTGGTACCGCTGCTTTCCAATGCACCACTCGACTACGCGAGCTTCCCAATGTTGTCAGCTGCGGCGAGCCCCATGAGCATGTACGATGCTCATGGCCAGTACCGAGTCAGGCTGCACATCATGATGTACAAGGTTGAAAATTTGACAGCAAAGTGAAATCCAAATACACACCTGGTCTCTAAGCCAGTCCGGTATACTTTTGAATTGGTGTTCAAGTTTGATAAAGGCGTGCTTATACTTTGCGTGTTTTTCCTTCTCTTTACTGACCTGTTGTCGTAGATTGTCTGTTTCATCGCTAGGTGTTCGACCGTAAACAAATAATAGATCCATAAGCCCGGGCAATCTCACCGGAACCGGCGTATCACTTCTTCCTTTAAGGAATACATTGGCAAGAAAGATAGGACAGGGTGATAGAATACGTGCCACTTCTTCTTGGAGGCAGGAGATGTTCCTGAGATCCTAGAGAGGTTACCTATTAACGTGAAGTTGAGCTGGTATTGAATTGAGGATGGAGACCTGGGTGGTCTCCGTTCTGAGAGCGCCTGGTATCAGTCTTTTCGCAACATGTACACCAGCTAGTGAGAGCGATGCCAGGGACGTGGCAACAGCCTATACTCTGTTGAATAGTCTGATGCAGGCAGAGAAACCGCCCAACTAACCTGCATCTGGCGTTTTTCAAAAGCCAGGGACGTCCTCAAAAATTCAAAACGTACCTGACTAGGAAGGCTGGGTATAGAGTAAACCTTTACGATATCCAGTCCTGCCTGGTGTCAGATTGTCAGTATGGATCGCCAGTGCTAGAAGGAATGTCTTACCAGCGAATTGCGCACCGTTGTGACAATCTCTTCAGTGCGGGTGTGATATTCGGTCAGCGAGCGATTGCTTCGTGACAGAGCACCGTTCTCCCGCTGTAGCGTCGACATCTGCAGAGTCGACAGTTGCGCCGCATTTTGGGATCCCATGCGACGGAGGTTCTCTGAAAGCACATCCTTCTCGCGTAGGAGGACCTTGTGCCGGTCTAGACATGCCTCAATCATGTCGTGAAATTGGGTAGTCACGGAGCTATACAGTTGCCAGTAAGTCGATGACTTGAAGACAAATGAGAGGGCAGACGATGTCAAATCTTGCAGCTTGATCAGCGATTCCTTTGCTGCAGCTAGCTCTTGCTGCAGAGTCGACAGTTGCGCCGCATTTTGGGATCCCATGCGACGGAGGTTCTCTGAGAGCACATCCTTCTCGTGTAGGAGGACCTCGTGCCGGTCTAGACATGCATCAATCATGCGGTGAAATTGAGTAGTCACGGAGCTATGCAGTGTCAGTAAGTCGATGACTTGAAGACAATTGAGAGGGCAGACAATGTCAGATCTTGCGGCTTGATCAGCGGTTTCTGTGCTGCAGCTAGCTCCTGCTGTAGAGTCAACAGTTGCGCCGCATTTCGGGATCCCACGCGACGAAGGTTCTCTGAGAGCACATCTTTCTCGCGTAGGAGGACCTTGTGCCTGTCTAGGCAAGCATCAATCATCTGGTGAAATTGGGTAGTCACGGAGCTACGCAGTTGTCAGTAAGTCGATGACACGAAGACAGATGAGAAGGCAGACGATGTCAAATTTCCCATGCGACGGAGGTCCTCTGAGAGCGCATTCTTCTTGTTTGAGAGGATCATGTGTTGGTATAGGCAGTCATCGATCATACGATGAAATTGGTTAGTCACCGAACTACGCAGTTGCCAGTAAGTCGATGACTTGAAGACAAATGAGAGGACAGACGATGTCAAGCCTTGCAGCTTGATCAGCGATTCCTTTGCTGCAGCCACCTCCTGCTGCAGAGTCGACAGTTGCGCCGCATTTTGGGATTCCATGCGACGGAGGTCCTCTGAGGGCGCATTCTTCTTGTATGAGAGGATCATGTGCTGGTATAGGCAGTCATCGATCATACGATGAAATTGGTTAGTCACCGAACTACGCAGTTGCTAGTAAGTTGATGACTTGAAGACAAATGAGAGGGCAGACGATGTCATGTCTTGCAGCTTGATCAGCGATTCCTGTGCCGCACCTATTTCAAGCTTGGCATTGCTCTACACTGATGTTGAGCGGGAGTCAAAGGGTCTTGGGGAAAAAAAACACCAATTCTTCGCGGAGAGCGGATACATCATGGTCCTTCTTCTGAAGACGCTGTAGGCATTTATCGATGAGATGGTGAAATTGGGAGGTCACGTCGCTGATCAATGAGTCGGTCCCTTGTAAAAGGTGGCCTTAATACGACGAACCTCATTGTACTTTCTAGATCTGAGAGACGCCGTTTCAGGATATCTTCCCGTTCTCGAAAATCGATGTATGCTTCCTCAAGGCTCCTAAATAGCACGTTGATCTGTGCCACCATGATATTTGGCGTTATCTCTGCCGATGATAGATCCCTCAAGCTTGACGTCCGTACTACCTGTCGCGTAGGGTGCACATCGAGATCTCGAGTTGAAGCCTTCACGACAGTACAGCATTTGTCTCGTGACATGCAGCTACAGACGCACCAGTTCTTCTCGCTCTTCGATCTGAGTGTTTAGATATGTGACAGTTTCAGACAGTCCCTGAACATCATGAGAATAACAACTGACGTCGTTCATGGATCAAGTTTACCTCTAGAAGGCGTTTGTTTTCTTCAAGCTCAATTTCTTTTGCGACGATGCTCTGCACTGAGCCAGTGAGCTTCGCTCTTAGTTCTTGAAGTTCGCGCCGGTAATCCGAAATTTCCTTCTCTGTTTCTCTTTGCTCAGTTTTCATAGACTGGTTACGCATGTCAGTTTTCGAAAGGTGAACTGTACACATGTGTACCTGGACCTCCAGTGTTAACCGCTGCTTTTCCTGATTTGCCTCGAGTTTCTGCTCGATCTCTGCGTTCAGCTGCTGCTCTCTGGATTCGTAATTACGAGAATGGCCAGTCAAAACAACATCGGCAGCGACTCACAGCCGGTCGACATATCGGTGCGACTGCGCCTCCTCCTCCTCTCTTTTGAGGAATTCCTTGTCTTTTTGCGCAATTTCCCTGCCCATGGCTTCGGTTTCTTTCTTCGACTGGCTGAGTTCTTCCTCTAAGCGCTCAATCTTTATCTCCAGCGACACATAGCTATCCATTCACATAAGCACAAGGGGAAAAATAGAGCTATACCAAGTTTTGAACTTACTCTTCATCTGAGACACGAGACACGACGTCGAGAAGAAATGGCAGCCTCGTCATATCCGAGCCTTAGAAATGTGGTGAGCGTATGGAGGTGACAGTACTCGAAGATTTAGACAGACCCGCCACCGGTACGGACGTCAAGGACGGGCGATCGTTCGGGGTGTCTACCTCGCAGCTTGTCTCGATGTTCTCGGCGCTTGTCTGTTTCTTCAGCTGCATCCCGTAATTGCTGACCGAGCAAAAGTTCCTCGATTTCGGACTTGAGATCCTCATTTTCGTATTTGAGGTTCTTAATCTTAGCTTCGAGCTCGGTTTCAAGTTCTTCGAGCTTCTCTTGCAGCAAGCAGTAGTGCCTCGATTTTGAAGATCGGGTCAGCGGGTTTGAACTGTAGCCCGCAATGTCTACTCACATCTGGGCTGTCAAAGCTTGCTCCTGGACACAATGGTCATTTTCTAAAGGGGATATAATCAGAGCCGTCAGGCGCAAGATTCCCGAGGTTCTCGTCTCGATGTCGTCAGATACGAGTTGCCGCATAATCGATCTGCTACCCTTGTAGGCGGCCCCCGAGGAAGATAAAGCTCTATAATAGATTGGGCATATCATTTCCTCGGACCATTTGGGCATTGTGGTCTCTTCCAGGTCATCCATACGTGGATCCGGAATATCAGCTGTAGCAGATAGTTCCAGTTCCGTCGAGGTAAAGCTGAGGATGCGATAAGATACAGTCGTAACCGAATATGTTTCAGTACCGGGCCCAAATCGTGTAAAGACCAGTTTCTCGTGTACATTGAAAGTAGGCCAAATGCTCGTTTGAGAACGCCGGGGTCTCCAAAAGACGTTTCAAAGCAGCGAAATCCTCTGATCCACTGGCTTCCTTCGCATATTTAACCAGTTCATAGAACATGCCAGGTGAGGGAGGTTCGATGTAACATCCTCGAGGCGCCGATGCAGGAAAGGATCACTAGCCGGCCCGGTTCAGATCAATTATTGACAGGGAAAGCAGTTGAACGCCTGATTTGATTGGCTGGTAGGTCTTCATGTGACGCTGCGCAGGGATGCTACGCATGGATGAATGCCGCGACCAGGAATAACCTTTTCTTAATTTTCATTTTGATACAACTACAATACCCAATCCATTCCATCTGCTTGGAAGGGTCAACGCAACGTAAACGCAACTACCTGGACCAAAGACAAGTAGGGAGAGATACAGGGAAGAAAGATGTGCGTACGAGGCTTTGCGATTTATTTAACACAATTGGCAAATTTCTGCCTTGGTGGTTAGTCGCCAGCCCACATGCAGCGAGGACACGAACCATAGGGCGACTGCCATGAAGGCCTCAGCGTTGGCGACGGCGGCTTTAGAGGTCGGGACGATTTCGGTGGCGGTTTCAGGTGAGCTTGATCACAGCCTTTCAGCTCCTCATGGGACTAACGTGGGTAGGGGCGGCATCGGTTACAATGGAGCCGGTGGATTCAGCGACAGTCCATCACGGGTATGATTCTCCAATTCAGAGGGTGAATTCGGTGGCCCTCCTCTACGTGGCGGGTATGGACCGCGGGCCGGCGGCTCCCAGGGTGGAAGCGGGTATCGCGGAGACCTCGAGCGCGAAGGAACTGGTGGACACGATGAGAGAAGCGAAACGGCCAAGGTATTGAAGATCTTACTGGCCTCGTTTCCTTCTTCGCTTGGTTTGAAGGTGATCGGATTGAGTATGTCGGTGGGCACGTATGCGCCATCATTGCAGCAATCGTCGGCCTGTCGCAAGTATATGTCTCTATTCTCGCAAATCGCACGCGTTGCTGCACTTGCTTCAGAATTCTGCGGCGTATCGCTTCATTAAGCAGAGTTCCGCCACAGGCATAGGTGTAGGTGGCGCCTCCCCTCGTCGGCGTCCGCCCCGCGCCGCACTCAGAAGCGGCTCCGCACCAGCCGCACCGACTACACCAAGCACCGATATCCGATGCGCGAGCGCCACGTGCGACGGGCTCCCGGGGAGAACGATGAAAGGGAATCGCGGGGGAGGGAGAACAATGGATCGTGCTGAGGGAACGGTCTTGTGGGGGGAACAGCAAGGCAAGTGTGACCGGTTTGCGAGGGTGCAGGGTGGTAGAAAGCACTCCTGTGCCTTTCGCGCTTCTCCAGCCCGGTGCTGAATGCGGTGCCACGAGCGAGCACGGTGGACTTGTGTTCCACGCCTGTGTGGTGGGGGTGCGGGCGCGCCATGTCGTCGTCCTGGAGGACGGCGAACCGGGAGCTGTCGCGGCGATAGAGGACGGCTGTGGGACTGGGGCGCATGCGGTTGCTGTACAACTTTGGGCGCCGTGCAGGTGGCCGGACTCTGGCCGCGCACCCATGCCAAACAATGCACGAACCACAGGTACGACACACTTTGCTTTCAAACAGCGCGATCTTGGTTGTCTGCGGACCAGGCGGACAACCCGTTGCTGTTACACCTGCCTCGGCCTCCACCCGGTGCTGCAGCGTGGAAATCCGCTCCTACAGGCTCCTGCAAACGTGTCAGTATATCCTTGACAACAGTACGAGGCGGACATGGAAAGAAATCTACCCAGCTCGTGACGGAATCAATAGCAACAACGCGACCCTCAGCGTCGAGGCGATGACACTTGAGACAAGCTGTGATTTACGGTGCCCGGAAATGCCCGGAATATGCCCCGCAAATCAAATAACTTCCTATTATTTTCCGGTCATTTCCTGGCCCCGGAAATCTCGCCGGAAATAACTCATTTGCCGATCATTTGCGGGCCCGGAAATCAAACATTTGCGGGCACCGTAAATGTTCATTTTTCCTCAGGCCAAACATTCCTGATTAGGAGAAGTCTAAGGAATCCTAGGATTTATAAGATGCCGGAACACCTGCCAAGATAGGCAATACTGTCCTGTGAAACCTGGCCCATCCAGGACACACCGCAAATGGTGAGATGTACCCTTGACAAAAACTAGGATTTAATTCATTGGTTTCGATTACAATTTCAATCAAGCATAAAGTGTAACAGAAACTTGGACTTTACATGCTACTGAAATGCAAAGGAAACTTGAGGTTTCTGCGACAGTTTCGACCGAGGCTCGTCGATGAAGGCCTCGAGCGGCGCGACGGCCGCGGCGACCCACCCTGCGTAGCGCTGCGCGGGGGTGATGGGCGTTGGAGAGAGCCCGAGCGCGGTGAGCGGGCCCGGGGAGAGGCGCGCGCGCGTCGTCGTCGTGGTGGTGACGACCGTGGGCCGCGTCGGCGGCGCGGGCGCTGGCGCTGGTGCGAGCCCGAGCGCCGCGCGCTGTTTGGGCCCGAGCGTCCCCTCCTCGTCTTCCTCGTCATCCTCCTCCGGTAGGCGAAGCGGACTCGGTTGCGGGCTCTCGTACTCCGGCGGACTGCGCGGGCTCGCCATCGCCCCATCGCCATCCCCATCGCCATACTCCCCGTCCGCCTCCACCTCCTCCTCGTCGTCCTCCGCAGCCCCCCAAAAGTATCCGTCGCGCTAACCATCATCCGCGCCCTCTCGTCCGGCCTCCCTTCTTATTGACTCGACACGACGCTACGCTCAAAGCTCCCCAGTCGCCTTCTTCACATTCTCCTTCCCCTTGGCAGCGGCCTTGTTCGCTTTTTTCTTGGTCTTCTCGCCCTCGCCCGTTAGCATCTCAAGCACCTGTCCGAGCTTCTCCTCCGTTGCCTCGACGCCCGAATTGACGATCTCACGAATGCGCTCAATCGTCGTCTTGCCTGAATCCAGCGGATGCGCGTTTCCTCTGCGAAAGAGCACGGTTAGAAAGTGTAAAAACGATGGATGAAGGGTGGGGCGCAACGTACGAAGGAGCCCAGGACGATCAGTCGGGAGCGCCGACTCGTCGATGCCGCGGTTGCGCAGATACGCGCGCAGCCGCGCGTCAGGCCACGTCAGATAATCGGCACCCGCCGCCATCGCCCCATCGTACTTGGCGTGCATGAGCTTGACAAGCTCGTCGCGCTTCGCCGGGACGTTGGTGACGCCGTGCTCGACGAGCCACTCGCGCATCTGGCTATCGGACCACGCGCTCCAGAGCGTGTCTTGGGCGTTCGCGTAGTTATCCTCGATGAGCTTGACAAGCTTCTCGCGCGCGATCTGCGCGTCGCTCTTGATGACGCCGTGCGACACGAGCCATGCCTTCAGGTCGGAATCAGTCCAGGTGCCCCAGACGCGGTCATTCACGTCGTAATAGTATTGCGCCATCTTGGCCTTCAGAACGTCTGTCGTGGGAGGAGGTGCGGAGGCGGGGAAGACGTCGTGCGCAATGAGCCATTCGCGCTGTTGCGAATCAGCCGACCGAGATTGAAAATCACAAGATACGTACCATGTAAGTGAGAATTAGCCCATGCTTCCCAGATGGGTGTAGCGACGGCGGCGTACGCGTCACGCATCATGACGAGCATATCCGAACGCTTCTTCTCAGCGGCGTCCTTGGCGAGGGTGCCCTTCTTCTCAAGGTAGTCCCGCAGCTGGTTATCCTCCACGTCGAGTACACATGATCCTTGGTGTCGTCGAGCTGGCGGGCGGCGGAGCGCGTAGCCTGTGCGATCGCACTGGACGGGCTCTTGGTGAATCGATGGGTGGAGTCGCCGTAGACGGCCGTGCTCGCCTGGGCAGAGAGGGACGAAGCGGCTCGGGTGTAGTCGCATACTTGCTTTTCGCAAGCAAAACCAGCTGCTGGCGTGGGCCTTTGGGCGCGACGACGCCCTGTTCTAGTAGGAATTCACGAAGGGTCGTCGTCCTGCAGCGTCGTAATCTCCATCGTCCTCATTCTCAGGCTCGAGCTCAGCCGTATCTTCCACCTCAGCTCGTCCTCGTCCTCGTCCGGCCGCTCCTCGTCCATCTCGGCGCTGCAGCGTATGGGTCCGCCTCGATCGAGCTCCACGTCGTTTTCATCGACGTCCATGCCCTGAGCTGCACCGGCCGGATGATATTGATTCGCCTAGGGGCGTCGCCCGGCGGAGGTGGTGGCGAGCGCG
>QVIE01000943.1:0-13625 GCA_013387415.1 Panellus pusillus | reverse complement strand
TGCCAGCGAAATGTGTCGTCTTTTCCGGAATTCGCAAGCATGATGGACGCAGTTTCCGCGACATACTGCCTGGGGAATATACGCAAATGGCTGGTCGTGCCGGGCGTCGCGGATTAGACCCCACGGGCACGGTCATCATCGTCGCCAATGATTCTTTACCGGAGGTGGTGTTGCAAGTCCAATTATAATCAGCTGAGCACTGAACTTCTAGCAGCAAACTACGCTCCAGACGATGATGCTAGGAACGCCCGGCAAGCTTTCATCTCAATTCCGGCTGACTTACAATATGATCTTGAACTTGCTTCGGGTCGAAGCTCTGAAAGTTGAGGAGATGATCAAGAGAAGCTTTTCTGAGAACGCATCGCAAAGGTTGCTGCCAGATCAGCAGAAACAAGTGTTGGAGGTCTGTCTCTACGCCACAAGTGTTTCAACCTCACCCGACTATTGTCGTAGAGCGAGAAGACGCTTTCAACTCTACCGAAGCTCCGCTGCGACGTTTGTCAACCTGATATCAATGCGTACTATGACGATTCATTTGCCATCATTTCCGCAAATCAAAGATTGCTCTCCATGGCTGTTAGTCATCCGCAAGGGGCCAAGTCTCTTGCCTCTGGGAGGGTCGTGGTATTGCGAGACGGGGTGCGTGATCCTGTTTGACCTGCTGGGTGCGCTTTTCAATCATATGATAGCATTTCAGATCCAATAACCTTGCTGTTCTTTTGAAACCAGCCCCGTTAGTGGCATCAGAAACCGGAGTTCTGGATAAGGTCCGGACGTACTTCGTTCTAGCTCTTGTAGATGTGGACACGAAGAGTCGCAAACGGGGTAAAGTCTATCTATCGTGTGATGGCGTACTTTGACTGACTGACGGCTGCTTTAGATATAGACCCCCAGGCCGTTACCCCTAGATGGCCACCGAACCCTGCATCGCTGGCGATCGCCGACGGGGTTTACGAAGTGACGGCGGTGCCATTGACGAGCATTTCCTTCGTCACCGCTCGAACAATCAAGGTGCTTCCTGCGACAGGCTAAAATGGGTTCCTGCAACGAACTAAGTGCGAAAGCAGATTGATGTCGACGCGATCGTCGAGAGACACCTTATTTCTCGCATGCGATCAGCTCTTGCGCTGTTGCAAGGCCTCATGAGCGAGTGGTCTGCGGCCTCGGCGATCCCGGAGGTTGATTGGGCTCGGATGCGTGCCTTGGATTTCCAAGACACGTTGAGATCTAGGAACACTCTCGTCAAGCGTTTGGAAAACCGCGCGTGTTTGTTGTGCAGCGACTTTGAGGATCATGCAAGTCGCAAAGCTTTGGATTCCGCTACAAGCTAACTACTACGCAGTATTCTATTCTTCATGGCGAAAAAGTCCTGCGAGCCAACATCGCAAATCTCAAACTCGCCATATCAGATCAGAATCTAGAACTTATACCCGATTACGAGCAACGGATCGAGGTGCTCCAGGAGTTGAAATTCATTGATGAGAACTCGACTGTCCTATTGAAGGGCAGAGTAGCCTGCGAAGTAAGGCGCCCCGTCGGTTCCTTTCTCACAGATCTAACCGGACCGTGTCAGATCAATTCCGCAAACGAGCTGGTTCTGACGGAGTTGATCCTCGAGAACACGCTTGCTAATTACGAACCGGAAGAAGTAGTGGCCCTGCTATCCTGCTTCGTGTTCCAAGAAAAGACCGACGTCGAACCAGTATTATCTCCGCGACTGGAAGAGGGGCGAGACGCTATTCTTGCAATCAGCGACCGGGTAGGGCGCATACAGGATTTCCACAAGGTCGCGGCGGAGGATTTTCGTTCCAATCTCAAATTTGGATTGGTTGAGGTAGTTTACGAGTGGGCCAAAGGGATGGTACGCTTTTGGACGACAATAGTTTATTGAAGCACTGATGAACGCCATTTCCAGCCGTTCGAGCAGATAACGAATCTCACCGACGTCGCGGAGGGGACTATTGTACGCGTGATTACGCGTCTCGATGAGACTTGTAGGGAGGTTCGAGATGCTGCTCGAGTCATTGGTGATGCAGAGCTTTTCAAAAAAATGGAAGAGTCCCAGATTAAAATCAAACGAGACAGTGCGTGCTTTTCTCTTCTCCTGTCTCCATTCCTAACTTGCTTCAAGTCGTTTTCGCGGCCAGCTTGTATTTCTAATAGTGTAGCACGTGAGATTGTGATTTACGCGGACACGTGGGGGCCCGACGGGGCGTTGAACTCAGATTCAGAGTCCGCTTTTGGACGGTATCTTCTTATCCCTCCTCCTCGGAGTCTCCTCATCGCGACACACTCATGCCCAAGCGAAACTCTCAGTCACTTCCACTCTCTTCGTCACTCTCTCCCGACTCGCAGCTGTCCAGGAAACGTAAACGTCAGCCTTCGGAATCCAGCGATGGTCTGCCTCTGGCTAATGCCACCAATGGCCAGATGAAGGTAGTATGTAACACACCCTGTTCCTGCTACTCCGCTCATAGCTGCTAAGCCTCGCCGCATTGACCCAGATCGGTGAGACCAAGATTCCATATCACGGATTGTGGCGCTCAACCGATTCCAGGCTGGCAGTTCGTCTAGGTCCAGAGCTGGCGGCCGAGATGGACGCGTTCATTGTTCCTGGCGCGAAGATGCCTTCTTTCCAAGTATTGGCACATGGTTTGTATCGTTTCTCACTTCTGATTGTCCATCTAGGTCCGCCAGCAGCTGGTGCAAAAGTATAATGTTGATCGTAGGCATATCTACGATTACTTCCACTCCAGAGGTACGTCCCTGACTTTGAGGATCAGCACGACCCTTACAATGATCTCTCAGGTTTGCGAGTAGCCAAAGAAGACAAACATTCCAACCTCTCGAATCGAATGCGCAAGGCTGCTGCTGCTTCCCGGACACCCACTGCCGCACAAACCGCTTCTTCAGACGAAAATCACTACAGCGAAACTTCTATCTCCTAATATCCCTTCTTCTCGCGCAAAAACCTCCGTTCTCCGAATCGGTGTCAAGTCCAAACATCGACGGCGGCGGCGGAACCAACGGTGTGGGACTTCTTCTTCTGGGAAGCCTCCCATGCACGGCGCTCGGGGCAGTCAGCCTTGAAATGTCCACGTTTGTCGCAAAGAAGCAAGTGGCGTCGGCGGCGCTAGTAGGGGCGGCAGTGCGACGGCGGGACTCGAGAACGGCCATAGCCTCGCCGATGATCTCGGTAACGGAAGGCGTAGTGTCGGTAGCAGGGGTAAGGGTAGCACACCTGAGCAGGTGACCATAACGCGTTAAGTACCGGCCACAGCCCACGGCCTTAACGCGTTACGGCGGGGTGGGCAAACAAATGCATACATTGATTCTGGGGGGGGATTTTCGGCGATCCCGGCGCCGCAGCGGAATCTCAAAAAGAATCAAAAGCATCTGCGGCCATTCCGGCAGCTTCTGGCCGTTGCTCCGATACACGGCTCCACCGGCACCAAGATTCTAATTTCTACATAATGCACGTGCTACTCCCTCCCGCCAGCGTTCGGCTCCTGCTTCCCGTCCCGTTCGGGCTCGCTTCCCGCCGCGTTCGCGCCCGCTTCCCGCTGCATTCGCGCCCGCTTCCCGCTGGATTCGCGCCCGCTTCCCGCTCCGTTCGCCTGCACTTCCCGCCCGTTTGCACCCCGCCGCGTTCGCCACTGCTTCCTGCCGCGTTCCTGCCCGCTTCGCGCCTCGTTCGACCCGCTTCCCGTCCGCTTGCACCCCGCGCCGTTCGGGGGCGCTTCCCGTCCCGTTCGCGCCCGCTTCCCGCCGCGTTCACCCGCGCTTCCCGCCCGCTCACACCCCGCCCTGTTCGCCGACGCTTTCCGCCCCGTTCGCCAGCGCCTCCCACCCCGTTCGCTCGCGCTCCCTGTCCGCACGCTTCCCGCTTCCCGCCGCATTCACCTGCGCTTCACGCCCGCTTGCATCCCGCCGCGTTCGCCCGCGCTTCCCGCCCGCCCGGTTCGGCACGCTTCACGCCCTGTTCGGCTCCGCTTCCTGCCGCATTCGTCCGCTTCCCGCCGCGTTCACCCGCGCTTCCCGCCTGCTTGCACCCGCCGCGTTCGCCGCCGCTTCCCGCCCCGTTCACGCTCGCTTAGTGCCCACGCTGTCCGCGCGAAGCGCACGCCTGCTGGCGGCGAATGCGAAGCAGATTACGAGCGGGAGGTGCGGCCGCACGGTAATGGCAGGCGCGGGCGGACGGCGACAGGTGGTGCGGGCGGACGCGACGGCTGGTGCGGGCGGACGGCGACGGGTGGCGTGGGCGAACGGCAACAGGTGGCGCGGGCGGACGGGAGACGTGGGCGAACGGCAACAGGTGGCGCGGGCCGACGGGAGACGTGGGCGAACGGCGACAGGTGGCGCGGGCGGACGCGACGGCTGGTGCGGGCACACGGCGACGGCTGGCGTGGGCGGACGGGAGACGCGGGCGGACGGGCGGCGTGGGCGGACAGCAACGAGAGGCGTGGGCGCTGGCTGCATGCACGTGCACTGCCCACAATTCAGATGCGACATGCGACATGCGCATCGGCCGCGTGTACGCGGGTGCCCAGAGCCCCCGAGCAGAGGATGCAAGCGGGGATGCTTTGCCGGGCATGAGAAGGAGGATAAGATATTAGAAAAGGCGGCACTTACGAAGATTATAAGGCTTGGCGAGCAAAGTCGTCGGCATCGCGAACGCTTGGCCCCTGCACGGCGATGGGGGGCGCGTACGGATTGAAGGCGAAGGGAGGCGCGGGCGAACGGATGGCAATGGGAGGCGTGGGCGCGGGCGGACGGCAACGGCAGGGGTGGGCGTTGGTTGCTTGCATGTACACAGCCCACGACTCGGATGCGACACGCGCATCGGCTGCGTGTACGCGGGTGCCGAATGAAGTACTATAAGTACTATGGGCCAGGCCCGGAGGATGCAAGCGGGGATGCTTGCTGGGCATGAGAATGAGCATAAAATATGAGAAAAGGCAGCACATACAATGATTGTGAGGCTCGGCGGGCAAAGTCGTTGGCGCCGCGAACAATTGGCCCCTGCAATAGACAAGCTGCGGGAAACAAGCGCTTGGTGGGAAAACAGATGGGAATGGAGCATTCGAAAGGAAAGCAGCAAAATCTAATCCAATTTCATGTCAGTCTGCAAGTAGGTCAGGGACGGTATAACAACGCACCTGGAGACCCAGTAATACCCCATCATCTCCTTGTCATATAGCCACGCCATAAGGAAGAGGTTACGGCGTGAACGGACGGCTGGTCGGCGTGGATGCGAGAGAGCGTGGTGAGAGGTGGTGAGCAGGTTGCTCGGTCACATGTTCTGTCAACAAGGACAAAACAGAAAGCCTGCCGATGTTCGCGCATGCGTACCCGATATATGAAGCACTCCGATTAATTCAACACACTGCATGCTTTGTCGCTTCAATTCCGCCGTGTCTCTTAGCCACCCACATCTTGTCAATCTGCATAATACATTGAAGGAAAATGCCGAATGCGAGCGCCGAGTGTAGTGTTTTGCCGGCTTTGGCTTGGCCCAAAAGCCCCGGCTTTGGCCCGGCCTGACCTGGCTTTGGCTTGGGGATCCCGAAGCCAAAGCCAAAGCCGTCATGGGTTGGCCGGCTTTGGCTTGGCTTTGGCCCAAGCCCCGGCTTTCAAAGCTAAAATGATTTAAATGAACTGAGATCATATATACAGTAAGTAGACATTAATTCGGCATCCTGATCATCAATCAGCCGCTGATTGATCGGCAATCACATCAATATTACCATAAATGGTAGTCTGGCTTTTGCTAGGCAAAGATTTTGCGAGTTTTTTCACCTATTTTGGCCAAAAAAAGTCACCTGTCACCATCACCAGTCCCAAAAAGGTTCAGTTTATGACCCCCATCACCCATCACATCATCTCTTGATCGGCCGAACGGCCATGTCTTCGGACCGGAAAGCCGCGGCTCAAGCCACGGCTTCTGGCTTTGGTACCCCCAAGCCAAAGCCGCAAGCCAAGTCCAAAGCCGGCTTTGGCTTGGCCTGGCTTGATCAAGCCGGGGCTTGGCTTGGCCGGCTTGACGGCTTAAGCCGAAGCCGGAGAAACACTAGCCGAGTGTTGCAAGAACACGTCCAAGGACCTCTTCTAGCTATTTAAATTCCACTAGCTTTCACAAATTCATACAGTCCCTGTACATATTTCATTTTCCTGACTTGAGAGGTACAACTCTGCTCTGCTTGAACTCCAAGACACGACTAGTTAGCCGGCTAACCCATGTCAGTCGTGGTACCTCGTTCTATTCAGGATCGTCCCGGTATACAAGAATTCGAGGCTCTGAAATGCTTCCATATGTATATAGTAGTTCTCAAAGAAGTTTGGGAGCAATACAATGATTGTAGAGCTCGCAACATGTTGGTAAAATGATAGGGTCTGTGACCGCAAAAGGACCTCGGCCACACGAGTGTTGGTCGTCCGGCGCTCCGATTTATCGCGGAATCCCTTTTCGGTAGCTTCATTCGTCCGGGCCAAGTTGAATTTCAGCTGAGAATGGCCATGCGAGGTCACTATTGAAGAAAAGGAATGCGCATCACGCACTCACCACTAGCTACATCACGCACTCACCACTCAAATCTTTTTCTCCTGGGCGCGGGGCGTTGGTTATGGTTGAAACAACAATTGAGCAGTGGTCTAGTACCGTTCTGAATGCCCCTCCTTTTTTTCCAGATTTTTAGCAGATGTGGAACTAATAGAACTGGATATGAGTTCGTTAACGCACAAATGAAGCTAACAAAACGTATGCAGCGCTACCTCAACTTTCCGCCGTTTCAGCATGTTCACCACGCCACACATACTGTACGGCTACATTTTCTTCTTAAATGCGATTCAGATATGCCTGAAGGCTTCAAGAAAAAATACTGAGCTCTGAGGCTGTCTTGAAATTTTGCAATATCGACAATTGTTCGCCCCGTTCGTCATGCTGACAGTCCCGGTTCGATATCATCGAGTCTAGTTCCTCAAAAACTGCTCTTCTCCAAGAAACGAGACAGAAAGCATAATGTATAGACTGCATACTACATAAGTTCTTGATTACTACAAACTACGAATGAGCTTGCAACAGGCGGTGCGAACTCCGCATCGTCGTTGCGGGCGAATAGGTTCCCGCCGCGCGTAACGTCCGGCGCGCATGGATAGCGGACGAGAGCAGGAGGGTGCGCGCGTATACCCACGGGCATGCAGCCCCCTCGACGCCGGAAGCGGGCGGGTTCTGCGTCCATTGCTGGACATCTCCACCCTCCCGACCTAACTCGCCTGCGGCTGTCGCCGATCAGCCTGCTATGGCTGCGAAACGACGCGGCAACGCGCGCAGCGCCGCAGCGGACGGCAGTGTACTGGTGTTGCCGCCGAGAACGAGGGCATTGCGCCCGTATTGATCCCGAGTTAGCGCACTTCGGTGATGCACACCACAAGCCGGCGGGCGGGTAACGGGCGCATCAAACGAGCGAGGAGCGAGCGCGCGAAGCGGATACGCAGTGGGCGGGGAGCGCGCGCGCGAAGCGAATGCGCAACAGGCGGGCGCGCATCAGCTCGCAGCAGGCGGGGAGCGCGCGCGAAGCGTACGCGCAACAGGCGGGCAGCGGGCACGCAACAGGCGGGCACGCAACGGGCGGGCACGCAACGGGCGGGCACGCAACGGGCGGCACGCAACAGGCGGGCACGCAACGGGCGGGCACCGGGCGGATGACACAGCGGACGGGCGCGGCAGCGGACGGGCGACGCAGCGGTGCGGGTGATGCAACGGTCGGGTGATGCAGCGAACGGCCTTCCGGCGGGTGCCGCGAACGCGCAGTGGCAGCGGAACGCGAATGCGCAGTGGCAGCGGAAGGGCAGGCAGCGGTGGCAGCGGGCGGGCAGCGGGCAGGCAGCGGACGGGCAGCAGGCGGGCAACGGGCGGGTGACGCGCAGCGGGCGTGCAGCGAGCGCGCGAAGGTGCGCGAAGCCTACATCTAGAAAAACAAAGATGAGTCAACTCACCTGTAGCTGCATACGAGAACATAGATTTGGGGCAATGTATCAGTTGAGGCACGTTGAAGTCCGGCTAGGAGTCTAGGACACTGTCCTGCCAGTGTGAAAAGCGCTGGTCCCTGAATTCAAGTTGAAACAACGGAGCACCACGAGAGAGAAGGAAGAACAGGGACTCAAGGACCTTGATACATAGGATCTATAGAACAGATGAAGGCAGGGGGGAGCATACAGACTGGGCACATACCTGAGAGAATGCACGACGAACGGAGAGGGATTCCGGAAAGCACTGGAACGTCACGTGAGCAAACAATTCCAAAATGGTGCCATGTTTTTCGTGTTTCTTTCACTCTCACCCCGCATTCCCGTTGCCCGCTGCCCTCGCCGCCGCTAATCCCGTCATGAGCCTGCTCTAACAAGCCTGCCCGAACGACCGCGCAGCCTCGAACCCGAACGACGAACGACCGCGCGGCCCCGAACGAACTCGCCCCAACGAGCCCGCGGCCCCAAAGAGCCTGCCCGAACGAGCCCGCGATTCCGAACGAGTCAGCCCGAACGATCCCGCGACCCGAGCGATCCCGCTCGAACGATTCTGCGAGCCCGAACGAGCACGCCCGAACGAGCCACGCCCGAGCGAGCACGCGCGTGGCTCAAAACGAGCGCACGGCTCAAAACGAGCGGGCCCGAACGAGCGCGCGGCCACGACTCAGCGCACGGCCCCGAAAAAGCCGGCCCTGAACGAGCGCGTGGCCCCGAACGAGCGCACGGCCCCGAACGAGCCCGCCCGAACGAGCCCGCGGCCCTGAATGAGCCCGCCCGAGCGAGCGCGCGCGCAGCTCCAAATAAGCGCACAGCTCGAGCTGACACGGCCCGAACGACCGCGCGGCCACAAACCAGCGCACGGCCCCGAACGAGCCCGCGGCCCCGAACGAGCGCACGACCCGAACGAGCCCGCGGCCCCGAACGAGCGCACGGCCCGAACGAGCGCGCAGCGTGCAGCACCGAACGAGCGGTGTACGCGCGGGGCCGGGAACGCGGGGCGGCGGCCCAAACAGGCGCAGCGGGAAGCGGGCGGTAATACGTACGGCCGTGAACCGCGCGCGCGGCGGCGGGCAGTAGCCGCGCAGCATTTATTACGTGCTGCGCGGAACGTGCGCTTTTTTTTTGGGCTGTAAATAGATATCTGATGTATCCGGCAAAGCCCGACGGCTGCCGAATAGTTCGATTTTTTTATTCCTCTTTTTTTTGAACTCCGACACCCACCAGCGGCAGCTGAATGCATGCCTGCGGCAGCCCAAGGTGCAAAGTTGAGGTGCCGAAATGCCGGGAATGAGGTCGCGTGACCCAGGCAATGGCCGCACCATAACTCGTTATGACCCCTGGCTGCCGCCCACCTATAACGCGTTATGGTAACTATATGGACTCGGGTAGCAGCCTGGCGGGCCTCCTCGTTGAGAAGGCGGCTGACAACGTGCTGAACACTAAGCTGCTCGGGAGGGGTAGCGTCGAAGTTAATGATGACGGCTTCGTAAGAGGGAGGAAGACCCAGCGTATAAGCCAAAATCTTGTCCTGATCTGTCACCTCGATCTTCGCATGCTGCATGCGCAAGACGAGCTTCTCCACACGACCAATCCAAGACTCCATCGTCTCGCCATCGGCCTTCTTCGCAGTGAGGAACTTGCGGCGAAGAGCAAGGCTGGTAGCGAAACCAGCAGCGAGGTGCAACCGTGCGAGTGTCTCCCAGATAACCATGGGATCGCGCGAGGTCATATGCGCAAGCTGAGCATCATCCACGCGCAAAATGAGTTCTGCACGGGCCTCGGCCATCTTCGCGGCGGTGCGGCAGGAAACAAGAGTAGCACGCTCAGCAGCGATCTCGTCTGGCGTCTTCTCCGTCGTCCCATCGGCCCTGAAAGGGTTGACGAGAATTTCGACCATGCCCCAAAGGCCCTTGCGAACCAGAACGGCCTCCATGCGGAGAGACCACTCGGCGTAGTTCGAAGTACCAAGGCGCTCGAAAGTCGGGGTGCGGTCCTCGGACATCGTGGTGAAGTGGGTGAGAAAAGAATGAAAGATAAAATGTGTAGGGGACGTAGTGGGGAGTCCTCGTCTCGTGAGGGGTCTCAGGTTCTCGGGTCTCGGGTCTCGGGTGCCTCGTCTCGTGAGGGCTTGGTCTCGGTGGTTCTCGGGTAAGACTCCGGGCGACGATCTCGACGGCGGCCAGAGAATGGCAACGAAAGCAAAGAGCTGAGGGGAGAAGGTATGCTGCGCGTTTGTGTTGAGATTTTGGTGCACGCCAGAACCCGGGAGAATAAGCAGGGACCCTCGCAAACGCGCGAGGGGTCAAATCGACATTGTAGAATAATAAATACATAAAACGGCATGTGATAAACGTCCTGCACAGGGCAATGCTGACTGATGCATGCCCTGTGTGCGGCCATCCGGAGCCGGGCCGGTGCGAGCGCGGCTCGCATTACTCCAACATACATTGCAATATGGGCACTGCTTGGCTGGCCAGCCAGCTTGTGCCCACATTTAGATGTGGGTCCTACTGCTTTGGACATCTAATTGTGGGCTCATGCTGGCTGGCCAGCCAAGGTGTGCCCATATTGCAATGTACCCCCCTGCCACATGTGCCCACATTAAATTAAGGGTACAGCTACACCTCAGACTTGTTGAGTGCCTTCGTGCGTTTGGAGGCGGGGTATGGTTTCGAAAAGGAGGCGGAGCGGGGACTCAAGCTGCCCGCCAAGGCACGCCCTGCCCAGGTCGCCGAGTGGATCAAGGTCGCGCGGCGGGGGCCGCCGCGGGATATTGTGGATGTGAAGGCATTTGAGACGGAGTGGTGGGGCTGGTGGAATGCGATGCAGCCGGCGTGGAGGAAGGCGGGAGAGTCAGGGCCAGGGAGGAAGAAGGAGGAGTGGGGCGTGTTGGCCGCGCACGGCGTCAACGGCATGTTGAGCGTCGTGGCGACGCTGTACTGGTGGGGCTGTGCGGAACGCGGCCAAGGGCAGGGCGAGAGCGTGGGGTGGGCATCGGCGGTGAGCGCCTTGCAGTCCGTCTTCGACGGACTGCAGGCGTCGGCAGATTAGTCCAGCAAGCATGTCGCATCTCATCTCCGCGGCTTGATTTTACTGCGTACTGGACTTTACATTTGCTTTACTTACTCTGATGATGTTCTTTGTACTCGTATACGGACTTAGCATACTTAATTGAGTCGCGTACATCCGTTGATCACGGGAAAAACCGGAAGTAAACGAGACGAAAATGACATTTGCTGGGAAGGACACATTGGGATACGGATTAGAAGTCGACAGGCTATGAGTATATAGTGCTGTAGTAGTACTTGGCTATGAAGAAGTAACAGGTAGGGATGAACAAGGCGAGGACGGCATCCAGAGAAGGGGTGTACGGAAGGTGGAAGAAACGGACCCGCACGGCGACACGCGTTATGCCGCAAAGGGCTGGGACGGCGGGGTACCTAGTGCCGCTGGGGGAAGGAGGCGAGGGGCGGGCGAGCGGCGAAAAGGGCGGGCGAGCGGCGAAAAGGGCGGGCGAGCGCGAAAAAGGGCGGGCGAGCGCGAAAAAGGGCGGGCGAGCGCGAAAAAGGGCGGGCGAGCTACGAAAAGGGCGGGCGAGCTACGAAAAGGGCGGGCGAGCTACGAAAAGGCGGGCGAGCTACGAAAAGGGCGGCGAGCTACGAAAAGGGCGGTCGAACGCGAAACAGGGCGGGCGAGAGGCGAAAAGGGCGATCAAACGCTGAAAAGGGCGGGCGAGAGGCGAAAAGGGCTGGCGAGCGCCGAAAAAGGGCGATCAAACGCCGAAAAGGGGCGGGCGAGAGGCGAAAAGGGCTGGCGAGCGCCGCAAAAGGGCGGGCAAGCGCCGAAAGGGGCGGGCAAGCGCCGCAAAAGGGCGGGCAAGCGCCGAAAGGGGCGGGCGAGCGCCGCAAAAGGGCTAAACCGAATGGACAGCAGGATAGCATGGATCGGCACGAGCGGAGGCGAAACGAGCGGCGGGGCGGATGCCGGGGGGGCGGGAGGCGCGCGGTGCCACGCGGTGGCGCTACGTGAAGCGCATAGCGGATGGCGTGTGCACGTGTGCTGACGTCGATGAGGTCGCCGGCAGCGGCGCAGGGCTAGAGGGGCGGCAGGGGAGCGGGGGCGGCAGGGGAGCGCGTAGCGGGCAGCACAAAGGAGGTAATAAACAAACTACAACAGAGCACGTCCATAAAGGGAATGCTACCGAACATATGCGCCTGCCATCAACTTATACGGCTGCCATCAGATCCCTACGGAATATATACGCCTGCCATCAATTAAAAGGACGGGAACGTAGATACTATCTAAAAGGGGCATGCAGAGGTTCTAGACCTGGTCCATACTGAAAAGGGAAGGCCCCACAAGGTGTAGTGTGGAGACCTGGCTGTAGCCAGGGCAGTGGCTAGGTCCAGCTATAAAGGAAATCCCCCCCTGGCTACAGCCAGTATATTAAGCATTTATATTACAGCTACGGCTCAATTCACCGCTACCAAAGATGGAGCCTCCCCTCGACGTCGACGCTGACTGCTGCGTGAACTGCGCCATTCGCAACTTGTGTTCCTGCTGCATCTTGAGCCGAGCAAGCTCAATTTTGCCGAGCCGCTCCTGCGTCTTGCCCCGTGCGGTCTCGACTTTGACAGCGGCCAACGCCTTGATCTTTGCCAACTCGATGTCCTTTCTCGCCCTGTTTTTCTCCTTCTTCAGCAATAGCATCTGCTGCTGTGTCTCCTCTTCCGCAACAGCAACAGCACTGAACTTATCCTTGGCAGCCAAGGGCTTGCTGGTTTTCGTCGGTTTCGCGGGCGGGAGCAGAGATAGCCGCCTTCGGCTTCGTCTTCTTCGATGCGGGAAGGACGGGCTCTGGAGTGGGAGCTTTCTTACGCTTCCCACGTCTGACAGATCCATCGTCCTCGCTGTCATCATCCTCGTCGTCCTCTTCAAGGTCCACAGGCTCACTGTCGGACTCAATGATTGCCACAATCTCGGGACCACTGTCTGGGGAGCTCGGGACTGTCTGAGTCTCATCGTGGCTAGACCCAAAGAGCAAAACAGAGGTATCCATGTCATCCTCGTTGTTCCCGATGCCAACTGGGATGAGGTTCGGCCGCTCGCCTATCAAAGAGCGGACATGCCAGAACCACGGTGATTCAGCTTGAAACTCGTCTACGTGGATTTGAGTGGACTGCTGTATGGCATACTACAAATTGACTTACCCCACTTTGTCGAGAGATCGGTTCCCAGGAGGATATCCTCGGCGCTCTCGATACCGGCCCCAGTCTCGCCCATCATCTTGATCTGCTCGCGGGTCTTGTCCAACAGTCTGTAGGTGTGTCAGCTCTGAATGGATCCACGACAGCTTGACGACGCACACTTTAATCCGGTTCTTGATCTTCCCAGACCACACATCCAACTCCTTGGGCTTCGTGGCTGCTGCATATGCCTCCTTGTAATCGCCGTGGTCTTTGAAGCAAATGTCGGCTAGCAGACAATGGTAATGCTTTTTCGGAAGGCCGCCGTTGCGCTTCGTGGCCCCGGGGGGTGGGAACAGGCTCCTCCGAGTGTCTTCGTCATCCTCAATGGCACTAATCAAGGTCCACGTAAGG
>QVIE01000942.1:0-27715 GCA_013387415.1 Panellus pusillus | reverse complement strand
AAAGAAGTATCAAGCCACATATCGAGAGCTTCAGAGGTGGAAAGAATAACAGGCTGGCGATTGTGAAGCCACGACATCTCTGAGTTCGCTGCCGTGGTGACTATAGTAAATGACCATGGAATTTCGGTTTCGCCTGGAAGACGGATTGAGAAAATAATGAGGGACGTAGGATGATAATACCGTGAAGAAGGACAGAGTCGTATAAGCCAGCCATGAGCATCAGGCGTCCATCCTTGCGCTTGACGAAATGGGGAAGCTTGTTCTTGCCTTTGGTGAGCCATTCATAGTATCCCTGACAGACCACAGCACATCGCTTTGGCCCCTTGATGCTGGTCCACATGCCACTGCTAGGTTCTACAAGGTTCTCTGCACGGGCATTCGTTGTGTTCAACGTTTTATCCTCAAACTTCGTATAATGAGGCACTAAGCCCCACTTCATGGAAGATATGACGAGTGAATCGGCGTTCATGTGGTCGCGCCGCCGTATGACAGGTGCTTGAGTGTGCGGGGCAATATTGAACCGCGGCGTGAAGGCTTCGCTTCGTGTGGATCCTTTTATTTAGGAGGCGATCCACAGTAAATAAAACCTGACCTTCAAAGAACGCAGGCCAATGCATTTCTTCTAGTGCAGAAATCAAGCATGGGACGGTACGCAGTGACTTTCCAGTGTGGTGGGCACTGTTGCGAAGCTGAGATCAGCAACAGAATGAACGGTGCGCAAGTCAAGTCAGTGTTCCAACACTGCGTCAAATCCAGCCTTCGAAACAGGACAGAGATCCAGCCTTGCGTCAGCGGTTAGCTACCGGTTTCGGTGTGAGTGAAAACTTGCCACCCGGGTCTCGGCTGTGAATGGGCGAACTCTGTATCCACTGTGAATGGGCGGTTAGCATCTGTATCCACTGTGAGTGAATTGACTGTGTGTCGCCGCAGAACCTCTTCGAGCAGTGTAATGGGCGAAGACGCTTTAGTGCAGAAATCAGCGTTGAACTTCTAGTGCATAAATCACTTTGAAATCAAGCATGGGACAGTACGCAGTGAATTTCCAGTGTGGTGGTCGCTGTTGCGAAGCTGAGATCAGCAACAGAATGAACGATGCGCAAGTCAAGTCAGTGTTCCAACACTGCTTCAGATCCAGCCTATCATTCTGATCCGAGAATAGGGTACCCTATTCCACCACTAATGAGGAAAAACAGCTTTAAATAAACTTTCGATTGGGTGCAAATGGCCTGGAATAGGGAAATTTGACTGGAATAGGGCGCGTTTTGGGTACTTTGGCTGAAACGGCCCGGAATAGGGTGCGAACTGGGGTTTCGCACTCTGCAGCGCAATTATTTAGCTGTCGAAGCATGGTAAATAAAGGAAATAAGGGACTAGACAGCACCGAGACCACTTCCGATCCTTTTATTTAGCAGGCGATCCAAGGTAAATAAATGAAATCAGCGATTTGGCCCAATCTGGCTGCGTAAAATACGGTTGATGGGCAGAAAGTGGCTGGAATACGGTGCGTTTTGGAGATTGGGCTGAAAGTGCATGGAATAGGGCGCGGCCCCTGAAACGGTGTAAACAGGGGAAACTGTATGGAATAGGGTGCGAATCAGACGTTTGACCGGAACTGTCCGGAATAGGGTGCGAACTGGGTATTCCCACTCTACGGCCCGATTATTTAGCTGTCGGAGCCTCTTAAATAAGGAAAAATCAGCGAAGGCCCCTGTGGATCCTTTTATTTAGGAGGCGATCCACAGTAAATAAATGAAAGGAGCGATTGGGCCTTATCTCGCTCTCTGAAATACCGTCGATGGGCAGAAACTTGCTGGAATAGGGTGCGATTTGGGGATCGAGCGGAAACTGAACGGAATAGGGTGCAGACTGATATGAGATCAGGGCTGAAGATTGCTGAATCGTTCCTCGTGGATTTCGCTTGAAATTACCCAAGGGTACAGGTGAGAACCTTCTTGAGTCACTGACAATATTTTCCAATGAACCGAACAACTGTGAGCTTACAAAACAAAAAGAAAACCAGGGATCACCTGATATATGTTGTTTCTTCCTTGTAACAATAGTATGACTGAATGGTGGAGCAAGCCAATGAATCTCGAATGCTTGCCACACGTCATGTCCTTTGCCTATCTCATTGCGGCAGTTGGTGCCGCACATATCCCAATATCGTTGAGCCAAACAGCCCTGAAGCTTGATGGATGACATCTACAGCTCGATCGTAATCCTAAGGTGCAAACTGGGTATTCACATTGCAGATCACATCATGCAGAACCTTGCCTCCCTTAAACATATGCGGGGATGTATACCAGACATCTTGCTGTGCAAAATGGTGTCAATCGGCCTCTCCAGGTTTTTTCCAATGTTCTAGGCCTGATACGAGATCGGTGCTGAAGATTGTTCGTTTGCTGAATTGTTCCTCGTGGATTTCGCTTGAAATTACTCAAGGGTACAGATGAGAATCTCCTTGAGTCCCTTGCAATATTTTGCAATGAACCGAACAACAGTCAGCTCACAAAACAAAAAAGAAAACCAGAGATTGCCTGATATGTGTTGTTTCTTCCTTGTAACAATCTGACTGGTGGAGCATGCCAATGCATCTCGAATGCTTGCCACACCTCACGTCCTTTGCCTGGCTCAGTTGGTGCCAAGACGCGGTACAAACTGCGGGTGCTGGACGCCTTTATTTTCCAGCTCACCAACTTTCTATTGCATGCGAATGGTGTGATTTGGGTAATTTCACCGAACCAGCCCCAAATAGCGTGCAAAATAGGGTTTCACACTCTACGGCCCAATTATTTATCTGCTGAACCCCGTTAAATAAGTGAAATCAGGGACTAGTTCATATTTAGCAGGCGATCCACAGTGAATGAATGAAAGGTGCGATTCGGCGCTATATCACCCGAATCGGTGCCAATATGAGAAACCGTGTCATTCAAGATGCCAAATTGTTGATTTCAATTAGATCTGGCATCCCTAGGGTATGAACTGAATGTAATGAGGCATACCAAGCATGTCGCTATGCAAAACAGTGTTGATCAGTGGGCACTGACCGGAATAGAGTGCGAATGACAAGACTGAGATTCAGCCGTGTGTCAGCGTTGGTGTGAGTGAAGCTTGCCACCTGGTCTTGGCTGTGAAGGGGCGAACTCTGTATCCACTGTGAGTGAGTTTGACTGCGTGTCGGGCCTCACCTTGTCTGGCAGTGAGGCAGCCAAGAATGTGTGCAACATTGGCACTAGCATCGGAGCAGATGGATGGCTTTGAATACATTTTTCATTGGGTGCAAATGGCGGGGAATAGGGTGCGATTTAGGTACTTTTGGCAAAATGGGACTATGCACTCTACAGCGGAATTATTTAGCTGTCGCACCCACTTAAATAACCAAAATCAGCGAGGAGACTGCAGTGCAGTCACTGTAGATCCCTTTATTTAGCAGGCGATCCATGTTAAATAAATATGATCAGAGATGCACTGTGCAAGGTGTTTACAACTTTTCTTAATATTCGAGCCCTGCAAAAGGCATCTGTAGCCGTCTGTGAGGTGCATACCAAAAGTCCAAGGATTCGGGCTACGTGTGGTTGCACACAGAGTCCGTTTGGGCCGCTCAATCTGCTATAGCAACCCTCTGAACGACTTTTTGTAATGTTTGAGGTGTGGCTGAGCAGTGTATGGTGCCTGGCATGGTGTACCGACGGTTTCAGCCGAGTGCAGCTGCGCACCGGCCGATTCGTTGGTCAACGTCTGTTCTGCGGATGGTATCTGCGACTTTTTCCAATGTTTTCAGCATGCACAAAGCACATATGGTGGTCTCCAGTATGGAAGCATGCATAAGGAACTAGACTATCAGATTTCAACTCCAATTTGGAGGACTATTTACATGGAAACACGTTTATACCCCTTGATTGAGACGACATTGCCCCGCTCGTCTCGCTTGATCCCCATTTGATCCACACCTTTGGCCACCAACTCCACCATGTGGGCCAACGATCTAAAGCCACACCTCCCGTCTTCGTTGCGGCGTATGTCTCCGGCATCGATCGGCTCATTCACGAATACCCGTGTGTTGCGGTTCGTGTTGTGATGCAACAGTGTGTACACACTGTTGTAAGGGTGCACACACCCGCTCAGAGTGTGCTCCTTGAACTCGACACGGCTCATAGACGGGTTGTACACAGCGTATGCGGGCGCCACTCGGTTGCGAGGAGATCCAACGGTGGGGGGTAAATGCGGATCAGCACGAAGCTGTGGAACATCTGTGCGAGCCACTGCTCACGAGGGGTGGTGGCAAAGGGATCACGGTACGCCCCGACGAGGCATATCATAACAGAGTTGCCCAGCTTCTTGGCCCCAGCAAAGGACGCCCAGCTGTCGAAGCCAGGGAGACGGGCCTTGGTCGGAAACATGAGGGGAGCTGTGTACACCTGCTCAAGGTGGTCAGAGCTGGAATGTCAAAGAGACGACACTCACAGTGATGCCGCTGGTGCCCCGACGATCTTGCAACATTCTAAGATGGATCTTGGTCATGGAGAACGTCCTGTCGTCTTGGTGGAAAGTGTTGTACAGATCCTGCAACTGCACTGGCAAGGAATCTATATTCAACGGGGCTGTCTCGAGGGGTCCATCCAAAGCGGGCGCATCCGCAACAGGTGCCTCGAACACGGCAGGCAGGCACGCAGCTCTAGTCAGCTTACCGTCCTTGGCCTGGCGGATAAGCGTCTTGATATGGTCCATAAACTGTTTTCCCGGCTTGCGGCTAGCCCATTCGTTGAGGAAGTTATCGAGGATGTCGTATTTTTCGACAGGGAAAGGGCCGTGGCGGTGGCGGGCGAGCAGGTTGAGGAAGCCTGCCAACTTGCCTTTGGTCAGGGCCTATGGGAGGACTGTCAACTCTGAAGCCTGATGCAAAGTGTGGGCAACTTGCCTTTGAAGCCTGAGGAGCACGCTCTTGCACAACGCGCAGTTTCATGGGAATGAAGACGTAGTCCATCACCATCCTTGGCTTTGAATCATACATCAGCGTCAGCATAGATTGGAAATGCAATGGGCTTGCCTTTCCACCAGGGGCAGAGGGTGCGCTCTTAGCACTGGCCACAATCTGATCGGGGAGCTAGTAAGAGTGGGGTCCAGTCAAAGTGGATGGAAGACTTGCATTGGGGACAACAGAGAGCAGTTTGGGGTCAATAGTCTCCACAGGAGGGTGGTCGTTCTGATATGGGATCAGAGATGGGCTGGTCATGTGAGGTGTGATACGCACATTGAGGGCCACAGCCTTGTTGTAGGCAGCGGCAACTGAGATTGCAGGACCAGAGATATCAGACATCAAGGTAGTCAAGAGGGGATGAGGGAAAGTCAGCCCACCCTGTGCTGCTTATATAGCTTTTCAGGTTATCTGATTAATAATGGGCTTGGCAATGGCATTACTCATCTCATGATCATGTGTTGCATAGCCTGGCACAGCCTAGGCCTGGTCTTGCACAGCCTAGGCATAGCCTTGTACAGCCCATGCATAGCCTTGCACAGCCCATGCAAAATCCCAGCAACCAAAGGAACCCTTCTGTTTGAACTCTGTTTGCCAATGATTACAGGAATAACAGAGGCTTGGTTGGCGCATCTGAGTATCTTATTTAGCAGCTGAACTGGGTTAAATAAATGCACACACTGGCAATCTCGGCTTCCAAGCTATTCCGCTCGCTGTCTCTGCTACTTTTTCCCATCTTTGGAGCATACAGAAGTAACCTATGGTGCGTACAATCGGGGTGAAGATCTGGGCTACAAATAGCTGAGAAGCGAGAATGTTCTCTCAATGCGACTCTCTCGATCACTTTTTGTAATGCGAGAGGCATGCATAGTACGTGCGTATCGAGGGTATGCCAGCGCACTGAGCGTTTTGGCTACGTACAACTGCGCATCAAGCCTATCTTGAGAGTCGATGGGATCAATGTGCTATAGCAGCCCTCTCAACAACTTTTTGTAATTTTCAAGGGCAGCACGATACTTCTCGAGGAGTGTATCAAGCGTATGCCAGCGCACTAAGAGTTTCGGCTACGTAGAACTGCGCATCAAGTCTATCTTGAGAGTCGATGGGATCAATGTGCTATAGCAGCCCTCTCAACAACTTTTTGTAATCTTCGAGGGCTGCACGATACTTCTCGAGGAGTGTATCAAGCGTATGCCAGCGCACTAAGAGTTTCGGCTACGTAGAACTGCGCATCAAGTCTATCTTGAGAGTCGATGGGATCAATGTGCTGAAGCAGCCCTCTCAACAACTTTTTGTAATTTTCGAGGGCAGCACGATACTTCTCAAGGAGTGTATCAAGCGTACGCCAGTGCACTAAGAGTTTCGGCTACGTAGAACTACGCATCAAGTCTATCTTTGGGTGATTATGAGAGTCGATGGGATCAATGCGCTATAGCAGCCCTCTCAACAACTTTTTGTAATGTTAGAGGCATGCATAGTACTTCTCTGGCAGCGTATCGGGCGTATGCCAGTGCACTAAGAGTTTTGGCTACGTAGAACTGCGCATCAAGTCTATCTTGAGAGTCGATGGGATCAATGCGCTATAGCAGCCCTCTCAACAACTTTTTGTAATCTTGGTAGGCTGCACGATACTTCTCGAGGAGTGTATCAAGCGTATGTCAGTGCACTAAGAGTTTCAGCTACGTAGAACTACGCATCAAGTCTATCTTTGGGTGATTATGAGAGTCGATGGGATCAATGCGCTATAGCAGCCCTCTCAACAACTTTTTGTAATGTTAGAGGCATGCATAGTACTTCTCTGGCAGCGTATCGGGCGTATGCCAGTGCACTAAGAGTTTCGGCTACGTAGAACTGCGCATCAAGTCTATCTTGAGAGTCGATGGGATCGATGCGCTATAGCAGCCCTCTCAACAACTTTTTGTAATCTTGGTAGGCTGCACGATACTTCTCGAGGAGTGTATCAAGCGTACGCCAGTGCACTAAGAGTTTCGGCTACGTAGAACTGCGCATCAAGTCTATCTTGAGAGTCGATGGATCAATGTGCTATAGCAGCCCTCTCAACAACTTTTTGTAATCTTTGTGGGCTGCACGATACTTCTCAAGGAGTGTATCAAGCGTACGCCAGTGCACCAAGAGTTTCGGCTACGTAGAACTACGCATCAAGTCTATCTTTGGGTGATTATGAGAGTTGATGGGATCAATGCGCTATAGCAGCCCTCTCAACAACTTTTTGTAATCTTTGTGGGCTGCACGATACTTCTCAAGGAGTGTATCAAGCGTACGCCAGCGCACCAAGAATCTCGGCTACGTACAATGACGCACTGGCCAGGTTGATGATTTACTATCAAACAAGCCGTTCCAGCTACTCTCTCAACAATCTTTTGATGATACATCTTGATTGGTGTATCCCAGGTTTGTCTTGACTATGTACCGGCCAAGTCTATGCTAACGAAGCATTTCTGCAACGTTTTCCAATCTTTGAGATACAAAGCTGTCTATGAGGTGCATACAATTGCTTCTGCACCGGCAAGATTGAGATTCAGCCGTGCGTTGGCGGTTAGCTAGACGGTTTGGTGATGCGTGAAAACTTGCCACCCGGGTCTCGGCTGTGAATGGGCGAACTCTGTATCCACTGTGAATGGGCGGTTAGCATCTGTATCCACTGTGAGTGAATTTACTGTGTGTTGCCGCGGGACCTCTTCGAGCAGTGTAATGGGCGAAGACGCTTTAGTGCATAAATCGGTGTTAAAACAAGCGAATCAACTCAGCGCTTCAATTGGGAGCATTCCCAGTCAACAAAGTCATAGAATGAGGTGTATCCATGCACAATTGGGAACCCAGAGTGCGTCAACCTGATTCATTCAAGTCCTTTGGCTTGGTAGTCTCTTATTTAGCATCCGAACTGCATTAAATAAATTTTCGCATTCATGTATAAGCCCAGCAGACTAGAAACACTAGTGTGATGGTTGTATTAGACTCATTGTATCACCAATTTGTTCGTGCTTTGCCAGTTGTTCGCTCTGCCATAGCTACTCTCACCACAACCTTTTGTAATGTTTCTAGTGCGCATAATGCAGTGTGTCCTGCATATGCCAGAGCACTAAGAGTCTCGGCTAGTATTGGCCAAGTCTATGCCAACAAAAGCTTCTGACTTTTCCCAATCTTTCAAGCATGCAAAATGGGCATCCAGAAGACGCAGACATTGAATGTCAACCACTTTTTGTGACATAAATGATACGTCTCTAGCGGTGATAGCCAGGTTCACAGTCAGATATGCTTTGCATAATCCATTCATACTTTATTTAACAAGCCGGTCAACTTAAATAAACCCGGCTAATGCTTGCGACGTCTCTGCCTGGCCGCTTCCACTGTTGGTGACGGAGAGCGTGCACGCTTCTGCAGATATTCTACCACGGATTGAAACTGCTCAGGGCGGATCCGGGGAATGACGCCTTGCACTGCTGCTGCAAACTCTGCATGGGAGGTGATGGGGGTGGACTCTGCGACTCCCCCTGTTGCGACTGCGTCCTTGGTTACGTGCAAAACGTCTGTGGCCTCCTCGTCCTCGTCCAGAGGGGCCTCGTCTCTTGGAAGAGGTGCTGTCTCCAAGTCAGCTGCTTTCTGCTTGAGCTCAGCCAGTGTAGCCTCGTCGGTTTCAAGCTCGAGCGTCAATGCAGCTATATGGGAGTCCTGTTGGCCCAGTGCTGTATCGGAGCGTGGAGTGGGCTCGGTGCGAGACGTTGGGAGTTGATCGAGGGTGGCGTGTGCAGCCTCAGCGTTGACCTGAGCCGCAGTCACCTGTTCCTTGGCTTGGTCCCTCTGCAACTGCTTGGTGGCTAGTTCCTCCTCAGCCAGCCGGTACAGCTCTTTGGCTCTGGCCAGCTGCAGTTGAAGCTCTACAATGCGATTGTCAGCGTGCGGGGGTGCATCTGAGTCTGAGTGGTGCTGTGCTTGCAGAGCAGCGAGCTCCTTGTCCAGGGTTGCAACCCGGGAACGCTTGTTTTTGACGACCTCCTTTGCGGCTGCAATGCGGTGGTGCATGTCGGCTACCTGCATCGCGCGGTTGGTGGCAGCTTGAGAGCGACGCTCCTCGGCGGCGGTGAATTCAGGGTCGAACAAGGGAACACAGGCGTCGGTAGCCCAGCAAAGCGTGAAACCAGGTGAGATACCCAGCTGGCTGACAATGAGGTCCCACCAGGCCTGGCGACTCAACAGTGTTTCGACAAGGAAGACCGCCAGACTGTCTTGAACCTCCTGCGTCCATTTATCCAGGGCTGACTGCTTGAACGTAGCCTTGGAGCTCAGCAGCTTGTTAGTGAGTTTAGGGAGGTCAGGGTAGCCTTCTTTAGGATCCAGCTTGTATGATCCCACCGAGTCTTTGCTCAGGCAAGCGACAAGCTGCATATACCCAGGTGAGCGCAGCCCAGTATATGAAATGTCACGCACCTTGTCCCAGCGTTCTGGCTCCTTGTTGTTGTCCTGTAGCCACTTCTTGGCCCGGGCAGCGAGCGAGATTGCAGGCAGCTCTCTGAGATGGTCGATCCTCAGGGGAAGCTGATTGCGGTGCTCGGTGGAGGTCTGGCAGGTGATCTTGGCTGCCTCGATGGGGCCCCATATGAGTATAGCGACCTAAAAGATGTCAGACAGCTTGGACCGCACAGAGCCAGAAGCGTACCATGATGTAGATTGAACGTAGGTCCTGAGCCAGCGCCTCAAAGGTGCCACCTCCCTTGACGAGATTGAGGGTGCAGAAGCGGTAGCCAGACGACGCATTCGGAGGAGACAGGCAGCTGGCTACGGGGTATGCAAGGACAAGAGCCTTGCGGGTGCGTTCGTCCTGGTTCATCTCCCACCTCGAGTACTCTTTGGAATTGAGGACGGCGGATGAGAGGCAACGTCTCATGTTTCCGGTCGTGCCCTGCCCGCCGTCGTTGCGTGGCATACCATCTTGCAGGATCTTGCTGATGAGATGGACAGTCACCTCCTCGGTGCCAAAGCCATAGACTGTCAGCTTTTCGAGGAAGGCGGTGACCTCCACGTCCTTATAGTCCTCGAGAGCATCGCTGTGCAGAAAAGCGCACATCTCACTGGCGACCTATCATTCTGATCCGAGAATAGGGTACCCTATTCCACCACTAATGAGGAAAAACAGCTTTAAATAAACTTTCGATTGGGTGCAAATGGCCTGGAATAGGGAAATTTGACTGGAATAGGGCGCGTTTTGGGTACTTTGGCTGAAACGGCCCGGAATAGGGTGCGAACTGGGGTTTCGCACTCTGCAGCGCAATTATTTAGCTGTCAAACCCTCTTAAATAAAGGAAATCCGGGCCTAGACAGCACCGATACCACTTCCAATCCTTTTATTTAGCAGGCGATCCACGGCAAATAAATGAAATGAGCGATCTGGCCCAATCTCGTTGCGTAAAATACTGTCGATGGGCGGAAAGTGGCTGGAATAGGGTGCGTTTTGGGTATTGGGCTGAAAGTGCATGGAATAGGGTGCGGCCTCCAAAACGGTTCAAACAGGGGAAACTGCCTGGAATAGGGTGCGAATCAGACGTTTGACCGGAACTGTTCGGAATAGGGTGCGAACTAGGTGTTCCCACTCCACGGCCCAATTATTTAGCTGTCGGAGCTCCTTAAATAGGGAAAATCAGCGAAGGCCCCTGTGGATCCTTTTATTTAGGAGGCGATCGAGGGTAAATAAATGAAAGCAGCCTGGGTATTCACATTGCAGAGCACATTATGCAGAACCTCGCCTCTCTCAAACATATGCCGTGGTGCAAAATGGTGTCAATCGGCCTCTCCAACTTTTTCCAATGTTTTAGGCCTGATACGAGATCAGTGCCGAAGATTGCTGAATTGTTCCTCGTGGATTTCGCTTGAAATGACTCAAGGGTGCAGGTGAGAACCTCCTTGAGTCACTTGCAATATTCTGCAATCAACCGAACAACAGTCAGCTCACAAAACATAAAGGAAACCAGAGATCACCTGATATGTGTTGTACGAGATCAGTGTCGAAGATTGTTCATTTGCTGAATCGTTCCTCGTGGATTTTGCCCGAAATTACTCAAGGGTGCAGGTGAGAACCTCCTTGAGCCACTTGCAATGATCTGCAATCAACCGAACAACAGTCAGCTCACAAAACATAAAGGAAACCAGAGATCACCTGATATGTGTTGTACGAGATCAGTGTCGAAGATTGTTCATTTGCTGAATCGTTCCTCGTGGATTTTGCCCGAAATTACTCAAGGGTGCAGGTGAGAACCTCCTTGAGCCACTTGCAATATTCTGCAATCAACCGAACAACAGTCAGCTCACAAAACATAAAGAAAACCAGAGATCACCTGATATGCGTTGTTTCTTCCTATCATTCTGATCCGAGAATAGGGTACCCTATTCCACCACTAATGAGGAAAAACAGCTTTAAATAAACTTTCGATTGGGTGCAAATGGCCTGGAATAGGGAAATTTGACTGGAATAGGGCGCATTTTGGGTACTTTGGCTGAAATGGCCCGGAATAGGGTGCGAACTGGAGTTTCGCACTCTGCAGCGCAATTATTTAGCTGTCCAAGCATGGTAAATAATGGAAATCAGGGACTAGACAGCACTGAGACCCCTTCCGATCCTTTTATTTAGCAGGCGATCCAAGGTAAATAAATGAAATCAGCGATTTGGCCCAATGTGGCTGAGTAAAATACGGTTGATGGGCAGAAAGTGGCTGGAATAGGGTGCGTTTTGGTTATTCGGCTGAAAGTGCCCTATTCTGCAATCAACCGAACAACAGTCAGCTCACAAAACATAAAGGAAACCAGAGATCACCTGATATGTGTTGTACGAGATCAGTGTCGAAGATTGTTCATTTGCTGAATCGTTCCTCGTGGATTTTGCCCGAAATTACTCAAGGGTGCAGGTGAGAACCTCCTTGAGCCACTTGCAATGATCTGCAATCAACCGAACAACAGTCAGCTCACAAAACATAAAGGAAACCAGAGATCACCTGATATGTGTTGTACGAGATCAGTGTCGAAGATTGTTCATTTGCTGAATCGTTCCTCGTGGATTTTGCCCGAAATTACTCAAGGGTGCAGGTGAGAACCTCCTTGAGCCACTTGCAATATTCTGCAATCAACCGAACAACAGTCAGCTCACAAAACATAAAGAAAACCAGAGATCACCTGATATGCGTTGTTTCTTCCTATCATTCTGATCCGAGAATAGGGTACCCTATTCCACCACTAATGAGGAAAAACAGCTTTAAATAAACTTTCGATTGGGTGCAAATGGCCTGGAATAGGGAAATTTGACTGGAATAGGGCGCATTTTGGGTACTTTGGCTGAAATGGCCCGGAATAGGGTGCGAACTGGAGTTTCGCACTCTGCAGCGCAATTATTTAGCTGTCCAAGCATGGTAAATAATGGAAATCAGGGACTAGACAGCACTGAGACCCCTTCCGATCCTTTTATTTAGCAGGCGATCCAAGGTAAATAAATGAAATCAGCGATTTGGCCCAATGTGGCTGAGTAAAATACGGTTGATGGGCAGAAAGTGGCCGGAATAGGGTGCGTTTCGGGTATTCGGCTGAAAGTGCATGGAATAGGGTGCGGCCTCCAAAACGGTGCAAACAGGGGAAATTGCCTGGAATAGGGTGCGAATCAGACGTTTGACCGGAGCTGTCCGGAATAGGGTGCAAACTGGGTGTTCCCACTCAACGGCCCAATTATTTAGCTGTCGGAGCCTCTTAAATAAGGAAGATCAGCGACGAGAGCACCCCTGTGGATCCTTTTATTTAGGAGGCGATCGAGGGTAAATAAATGAAAGCAGCCTGGGTATTCACATTGCAGAGCACATTATGCAGAACCTCGCCTCTCTCAAACATATGCCGTGGTGCAAAATGGTGTCAATCGGCCTCTCCAACTTTTTCCAATGTTTTAGGCCTGATACGAGATCAGTGCCGAAGATTGCTGAATTGTTCCTCGTGGATTTCGCTTGAAATGACTCAAGGGTGCAGGTGAGAACCTCCTTGAGTCACTTGCAATATTCTGCAATCAACCGAACAACAGTCAGCTCACAAAACATAAAGGAAACCAGAGATCACCTGATATGTGTTGTACGAGATCAGTGTCGAAGATTGTTCATTTGCTGAATCGTTCCTCGTGGATTTTGCCCGAAATTACTCAAGGGTGCAGGTGAAAACCTCCTTGAGCCACTTGCAATATTCTGCAATCAACCGAACAACAGTCAGCTCACAAAACATAAAGGAAACCAGAGATCACCTGATATGTGTTGTACGAGATCAGTGCTGAAGATTGTTCATTTGCTGAATCGTTCCTCGTGGATTTTGCCCGAAATTACTCAAGGGTGCAGGTGAGAACCTCCTTGAGCCACTTGCAATGATCTGCAATCAACCGAACAACAGTCAGCTCACAAAACATAAAGAAAACCAGAGATCACCTGATATGTGTTGTACGAGATCAGTGCTGAAGATTGTTCATTTGCTGAATCGTTCCTCGTGGATTTTGCCCGAAATTACTCAAGGGTGCAGGTGAGAACCTCCTTGAGCCACTTGCAATGATCTGCAATCAACCGAACAACAGTCAGCTCACAAAACATAAAGTAAACCAGAGATCACCTATCATTCTGATCCGAGAATAGGGTACCCTATTCCACCACTAATGAGGAAAAACAGCGTTAAATAAACTTTCGATTGGGTGCAAATGGCCTGGAATAGGGAAATTTGACTGGAATAGGGCGCGTTTTGGGTACTTTGGCTGAAATGGCCCGGAATAGGGTGCGAACTGGAGTTTCGCACTCTGCAGCGCAATTATTTAGCTGTCCAAGCATGGTAAATAATGGAAATCAGGGACTAGACAGCACTGAGACCCCTTCCGATCCTTTTATTTAGCAGGCGATCCAAGGTAAATAAATGAAATCAGCGATTTGGCCCAATGTGGCTGAGTAAAATACGGTTGATGGGCAGAAAGTGGCTGGAATAGGGTGCGTTTTGGGTATTCGGCTGAAAGTGCCCTATTCTGCAATCAACCGAACAACAGTCAGCTCACAAAACATAAAGGAAACCAGAGATCACCTGATATGTGTTGTACGAGATCAGTGTCGAAGATTGTTCATTTGCTGAATCGTTCCTCGTGGATTTTGCCCGAAATTACTCAAGGGTGCAGGTGAGAACCTCCTTGAGCCACTTGCAATGATCTGCAATCAACCGAACAACAGTCAGCTCACAAAACATAAAGGAAACCAGAGATCACCTGATATGTGTTGTACGAGATCAGTGTCGAAGATTGTTCATTTGCTGAATCGTTCCTCGTGGATTTTGCCCGAAATTACTCAAGGGTGCAGGTGAGAACCTCCTTGAGCCACTTGCAATATTCTGCAATCAACCGAACAACAGTCAGCTCACAAAACATAAAGAAAACCAGAGATCACCTGATATGCGTTGTTTCTTCCTATCATTCTGATCCGAGAATAGGGTGCCCTATTCCACCACTAATGAGGAAAAACAGCTTTAAATAAACTTTCGATTGGGTGCAAATGGCCTGGAATAGGGAAATTTGACTGGAATAGGGCGCGTTTTGGGTACTTTGGCTGAAATGGCCCGGAATAGGGTGCGAACTGGAGTTTCGCACTCTGCAGCGCAATTATTTAGCTGTCCAAGCATGGTAAATAATGGAAATCAGGGACTAGACAGCACTGAGACCCCTTCCGATCCTTTTATTTAGCAGGCGATCCAAGGTAAATAAATGAAATCAGCGATTTGGCCCAATGTGGCTGAGTAAAATACGGTTGATGGGCAGAAAGTGGCCGGAATAGGGTGCGTTTCGGGTATTCGGCTGAAAGTGCATGGAATAGGGTGCGGCCTCCAAAACGGTGCAAACAGGGGAAATTGCCTGGAATAGGGTGCGAATCAGACGTTTGACCGGAGCTGTCCGGAATAGGGTGCAAACTGGGTGTTCCCACTCAACGGCCCAATTATTTAGCTGTCGGAGCCTCTTAAATAAGGAAGATCAGCGACGAGAGCACCGAGGCCAGCTCGAAAGTGGCTCTTGTTCTCGTCCCTCGAAGCCTCCATTAGCACAAAAAAATCCAAACAAATTCAAGTGCCTATAATGTATAAAATGTTCTCCGTCTTGCCTGGAACCGACAACGAAAAGGCCGACTACTGAATAGATATCGAACGCTGATAGATATACAACAGTCATACTAAGACGCCCGCGGGCCGAGTTCAAATGGAGAGACAGTACGAAATGCAGGTCGGGAAGCCTCAGTTCGTTACGAACCGGTGGCAAACGCGAAGGGACTTCGCTCCACATGAGCTCAATGAACAAGGATATCTCGCATGGACCTTTGTGAGCATGAGATGGCAGCATAATATACAAGTTCCTAAAAATATCATCAAGATATACAGACGTCAAGATGTAGAGCCAATGAGTCGCGAAGAAACTCATTTCTCGGCCTTGGGCTAAGAAAAGATGGTCAACGTCGCCCGCCGGAAGCATGATGGCGGCTCATAGCAAGCACACACCTTTTTCGGCGGAGGAGGGGCGTCGAGTATCTCAATCTCATCATCGTCAGCTGGTGACAGGTTGCGTTTTAGCGTTGCTGCTTTCTTGGGTGTTGCCTGAGCCTGTTTTTGTTTAGCGAACATTGCTTGTATGCCATCCTTGCGAGTCGCTACGGGCTCGATGAAAGTAGACGACTCCGTCCCCACTTTTCCAACCTCTTTCGGAACCTGGTAGCTACGCTGGCGTTTGAAAGAGGCGCGGATATCGAGAGAGGTTTCGCACCATTCGAGAGGACATTTCGTCGGTGCAACGAGTCTAACAAGATCTTGATTCCATTTTTGTGAAGAAGTATCAAGCCACATATCGAGAGCTTCAGAGGTGGAAAGAATAACAGGCTGGCGATTGTGAAGCCACGACATCTCTGAGTTCGCTGCCGTGGTGACTATAGTAAATGACCATGGAATTTCGGTTTCGCCTGGAAGACGGATTGAGAAAATAATGAGGGACGTAGGATGATAATACCGTGAAGAAGGACAGAGTCGTATAAGCCAGCCATGAGCATCAGGCGTCCATCCTTGCGCTTGACGAAATGGGGAAGCTTGTTCTTGCCTTTGGTGAGCCATTCATAGTATCCCTGACAGACCACAGCACATCGCTTTGGCCCCTTGATGCTGGTCCACATGCCACTGCTAGGTTCTACAAGGTTCTCTGCACGGGCATTCGTTGTGTTCAACGTTTTATCCTCAAACTTCGTATAATGAGGCACTAAGCCCCACTTCATGGAAGATATGACGAGTGAATCGGCGTTCATGTGGTCGCGCCGCCGTATGACAGGTGCTTGAGTGTGCGGGGCAATATTGAACCGCGGCGTGAAGGCTTCGCTTCGTGTGGATCCTTTTATTTAGGAGGCGATCCACAGTAAATAAAACCTGACCTTCAAAGAACGCAGGCCAATGCATTTCTTCTAGTGCAGAAATCAAGCATGGGACGGTACGCAGTGACTTTCCAGTGTGGTGGGCACTGTTGCGAAGCTGAGATCAGCAACAGAATGAACGGTGCGCAAGTCAAGTCAGTGTTCCAACACTGCGTCAAATCCAGCCTTCGAAACAGGACAGAGATCCAGCCTTGCGTCAGCGGTTAGCTACCGGTTTCGGTGTGAGTGAAAACTTGCCACCCGGGTCTCGGCTGTGAATGGGCGAACTCTGTATCCACTGTGAATGGGCGGTTAGCATCTGTATCCACTGTGAGTGAATTGACTGTGTGTCGCCGCAGAACCTCTTCGAGCAGTGTAATGGGCGAAGACGCTTTAGTGCAGAAATCAGCGTTGAACTTCTAGTGCATAAATCACTTTGAAATCAAGCATGGGACAGTACGCAGTGAATTTCCAGTGTGGTGGTCGCTGTTGCGAAGCTGAGATCAGCAACAGAATGAACGATGCGCAAGTCAAGTCAGTGTTCCAACACTGCTTCAGATCCAGCCTATCATTCTGATCCGAGAATAGGGTACCCTATTCCACCACTAATGAGGAAAAACAGCTTTAAATAAACTTTCGATTGGGTGCAAATGGCCTGGAATAGGGAAATTTGACTGGAATAGGGCGCGTTTTGGGTACTTTGGCTGAAACGGCCCGGAATAGGGTGCGAACTGGGGTTTCGCACTCTGCAGCGCAATTATTTAGCTGTCGAAGCATGGTAAATAAAGGAAATAAGGGACTAGACAGCACCGAGACCACTTCCGATCCTTTTATTTAGCAGGCGATCCAAGGTAAATAAATGAAATCAGCGATTTGGCCCAATCTGGCTGCGTAAAATACGGTTGATGGGCAGAAAGTGGCTGGAATACGGTGCGTTTTGGAGATTGGGCTGAAAGTGCATGGAATAGGGCGCGGCCCCTGAAACGGTGTAAACAGGGGAAACTGTATGGAATAGGGTGCGAATCAGACGTTTGACCGGAACTGTCCGGAATAGGGTGCGAACTGGGTATTCCCACTCTACGGCCCGATTATTTAGCTGTCGGAGCCTCTTAAATAAGGAAAAATCAGCGAAGGCCCCTGTGGATCCTTTTATTTAGGAGGCGATCCACAGTAAATAAATGAAAGGAGCGATTGGGCCTTATCTCGCTCTCTGAAATACCGTCGATGGGCAGAAACTTGCTGGAATAGGGTGCGATTTGGGGATCGAGCGGAAACTGAACGGAATAGGGTGCAGACTGATATGAGATCAGGGCTGAAGATTGCTGAATCGTTCCTCGTGGATTTCGCTTGAAATTACCCAAGGGTACAGGTGAGAACCTTCTTGAGTCACTGACAATATTTTCCAATGAACCGAACAACTGTGAGCTTACAAAACAAAAAGAAAACCAGGGATCACCTGATATATGTTGTTTCTTCCTTGTAACAATAGTATGACTGAATGGTGGAGCAAGCCAATGAATCTCGAATGCTTGCCACACGTCATGTCCTTTGCCTATCTCATTGCGGCAGTTGGTGCCGCACATATCCCAATATCGTTGAGCCAAACAGCCCTGAAGCTTGATGGATGACATCTACAGCTCGATCGTAATCCTAAGGTGCAAACTGGGTATTCACATTGCAGATCACATCATGCAGAACCTTGCCTCCCTTAAACATATGCGGGGATGTATACCAGACATCTTGCTGTGCAAAATGGTGTCAATCGGCCTCTCCAGGTTTTTTCCAATGTTCTAGGCCTGATACGAGATCGGTGCTGAAGATTGTTCGTTTGCTGAATTGTTCCTCGTGGATTTCGCTTGAAATTACTCAAGGGTACAGATGAGAATCTCCTTGAGTCCCTTGCAATATTTTGCAATGAACCGAACAACAGTCAGCTCACAAAACAAAAAAGAAAACCAGAGATTGCCTGATATGTGTTGTTTCTTCCTTGTAACAATCTGACTGGTGGAGCATGCCAATGCATCTCGAATGCTTGCCACACCTCACGTCCTTTGCCTGGCTCAGTTGGTGCCAAGACGCGGTACAAACTGCGGGTGCTGGACGCCTTTATTTTCCAGCTCACCAACTTTCTATTGCATGCGAATGGTGTGATTTGGGTAATTTCACCGAACCAGCCCCAAATAGCGTGCAAAATAGGGTTTCACACTCTACGGCCCAATTATTTATCTGCTGAACCCCGTTAAATAAGTGAAATCAGGGACTAGTTCATATTTAGCAGGCGATCCACAGTGAATGAATGAAAGGTGCGATTCGGCGCTATATCACCCGAATCGGTGCCAATATGAGAAACCGTGTCATTCAAGATGCCAAATTGTTGATTTCAATTAGATCTGGCATCCCTAGGGTATGAACTGAATGTAATGAGGCATACCAAGCATGTCGCTATGCAAAACAGTGTTGATCAGTGGGCACTGACCGGAATAGAGTGCGAATGACAAGACTGAGATTCAGCCGTGTGTCAGCGTTGGTGTGAGTGAAGCTTGCCACCTGGTCTTGGCTGTGAAGGGGCGAACTCTGTATCCACTGTGAGTGAGTTTGACTGCGTGTCGGGCCTCACCTTGTCTGGCAGTGAGGCAGCCAAGAATGTGTGCAACATTGGCACTAGCATCGGAGCAGATGGATGGCTTTGAATACATTTTTCATTGGGTGCAAATGGCGGGGAATAGGGTGCGATTTAGGTACTTTTGGCAAAATGGGACTATGCACTCTACAGCGGAATTATTTAGCTGTCGCACCCACTTAAATAACCAAAATCAGCGAGGAGACTGCAGTGCAGTCACTGTAGATCCCTTTATTTAGCAGGCGATCCATGTTAAATAAATATGATCAGAGATGCACTGTGCAAGGTGTTTACAACTTTTCTTAATATTCGAGCCCTGCAAAAGGCATCTGTAGCCGTCTGTGAGGTGCATACCAAAAGTCCAAGGATTCGGGCTACGTGTGGTTGCACACAGAGTCCGTTTGGGCCGCTCAATCTGCTATAGCAACCCTCTGAACGACTTTTTGTAATGTTTGAGGTGTGGCTGAGCAGTGTATGGTGCCTGGCATGGTGTACCGACGGTTTCAGCCGAGTGCAGCTGCGCACCGGCCGATTCGTTGGTCAACGTCTGTTCTGCGGATGGTATCTGCGACTTTTTCCAATGTTTTCAGCATGCACAAAGCACATATGGTGGTCTCCAGTATGGAAGCATGCATAAGGAACTAGACTATCAGATTTCAACTCCAATTTGGAGGACTATTTACATGGAAACACGTTTATACCCCTTGATTGAGACGACATTGCCCCGCTCGTCTCGCTTGATCCCCATTTGATCCACACCTTTGGCCACCAACTCCACCATGTGGGCCAACGATCTAAAGCCACACCTCCCGTCTTCGTTGCGGCGTATGTCTCCGGCATCGATCGGCTCATTCACGAATACCCGTGTGTTGCGGTTCGTGTTGTGATGCAACAGTGTGTACACACTGTTGTAAGGGTGCACACACCCGCTCAGAGTGTGCTCCTTGAACTCGACACGGCTCATAGACGGGTTGTACACAGCGTATGCGGGCGCCACTCGGTTGCGAGGAGATCCAACGGTGGGGGGTAAATGCGGATCAGCACGAAGCTGTGGAACATCTGTGCGAGCCACTGCTCACGAGGGGTGGTGGCAAAGGGATCACGGTACGCCCCGACGAGGCATATCATAACAGAGTTGCCCAGCTTCTTGGCCCCAGCAAAGGACGCCCAGCTGTCGAAGCCAGGGAGACGGGCCTTGGTCGGAAACATGAGGGGAGCTGTGTACACCTGCTCAAGGTGGTCAGAGCTGGAATGTCAAAGAGACGACACTCACAGTGATGCCGCTGGTGCCCCGACGATCTTGCAACATTCTAAGATGGATCTTGGTCATGGAGAACGTCCTGTCGTCTTGGTGGAAAGTGTTGTACAGATCCTGCAACTGCACTGGCAAGGAATCTATATTCAACGGGGCTGTCTCGAGGGGTCCATCCAAAGCGGGCGCATCCGCAACAGGTGCCTCGAACACGGCAGGCAGGCACGCAGCTCTAGTCAGCTTACCGTCCTTGGCCTGGCGGATAAGCGTCTTGATATGGTCCATAAACTGTTTTCCCGGCTTGCGGCTAGCCCATTCGTTGAGGAAGTTATCGAGGATGTCGTATTTTTCGACAGGGAAAGGGCCGTGGCGGTGGCGGGCGAGCAGGTTGAGGAAGCCTGCCAACTTGCCTTTGGTCAGGGCCTATGGGAGGACTGTCAACTCTGAAGCCTGATGCAAAGTGTGGGCAACTTGCCTTTGAAGCCTGAGGAGCACGCTCTTGCACAACGCGCAGTTTCATGGGAATGAAGACGTAGTCCATCACCATCCTTGGCTTTGAATCATACATCAGTGTCAGCATAGATTGGAAATGCAATGGGCTTGCCTTTCCACCAGGGGCAGAGGGTGCGCTCTTAGCACTGGCCACAATCTGATCGGGGAGCTAGTAAGAGTGGGGTCCAGTCAAAGTGGATGGAAGACTTGCATTGGGGACAACAGAGAGCAGTTTGGGGTCAATAGTCTCCACAGGAGGGTGGTCGTTCTGATATGGGATCAGAGATGGGCTGGTCATGTGAGGTGTGATACGCACATTGAGGGCCACAGCCTTGTTGTAGGCAGCGGCAACTGAGATTGCAGGACCAGAGATATCAGACATCAAGGTAGTCAAGAGGGGATGAGGGAAAGTCAGCCCACCCTGTGCTGCTTATATAGCTTTTCAGGTTATCTGATTAATAATGGGCTTGGCAATGGCATTACTCATCTCATGATCATGTGTTGCATAGCCTGGCACAGCCTAGGCCTGGTCTTGCACAGCCTAGGCATAGCCTTGTACAGCCCATGCATAGCCTTGCACAGCCCATGCAAAATCCCAGCAACCAAAGGAACCCTTCTGTTTGAACTCTGTTTGCCAATGATTACAGGAATAACAGAGGCTTGGTTGGCGCATCTGAGTATCTTATTTAGCAGCTGAACTGGGTTAAATAAATGCACACACTGGCAATCTCGGCTTCCAAGCTATTCCGCTCGCTGTCTCTGCTACTTTTTCCCATCTTTGGAGCATACAGAAGTAACCTATGGTGCGTACAATCGGGGTGAAGATCTGGGCTACAAATAGCTGAGAAGCGAGAATGTTCTCTCAATGCGACTCTCTCGATCACTTTTTGTAATGCGAGAGGCATGCATAGTACGTGCGTATCGAGGGTATGCCAGCGCACTGAGCGTTTTGGCTACGTACAACTGCGCATCAAGCCTATCTTGAGAGTCGATGGGATCAATGTGCTATAGCAGCCCTCTCAACAACTTTTTGTAATTTTCAAGGGCAGCACGATACTTCTCGAGGAGTGTATCAAGCGTATGCCAGCGCACTAAGAGTTTCGGCTACGTAGAACTGCGCATCAAGTCTATCTTGAGAGTCGATGGGATCAATGTGCTATAGCAGCCCTCTCAACAACTTTTTGTAATCTTCGAGGGCTGCACGATACTTCTCGAGGAGTGTATCAAGCGTATGCCAGCGCACTAAGAGTTTCGGCTACGTAGAACTGCGCATCAAGTCTATCTTGAGAGTCGATGGGATCAATGTGCTGAAGCAGCCCTCTCAACAACTTTTTGTAATTTTCGAGGGCAGCACGATACTTCTCAAGGAGTGTATCAAGCGTACGCCAGTGCACTAAGAGTTTCGGCTACGTAGAACTACGCATCAAGTCTATCTTTGGGTGATTATGAGAGTCGATGGGATCAATGCGCTATAGCAGCCCTCTCAACAACTTTTTGTAATGTTAGAGGCATGCATAGTACTTCTCTGGCAGCGTATCGGGCGTATGCCAGTGCACTAAGAGTTTTGGCTACGTAGAACTGCGCATCAAGTCTATCTTGAGAGTCGATGGGATCAATGCGCTATAGCAGCCCTCTCAACAACTTTTTGTAATCTTGGTAGGCTGCACGATACTTCTCGAGGAGTGTATCAAGCGTATGTCAGTGCACTAAGAGTTTCAGCTACGTAGAACTACGCATCAAGTCTATCTTTGGGTGATTATGAGAGTCGATGGGATCAATGCGCTATAGCAGCCCTCTCAACAACTTTTTGTAATGTTAGAGGCATGCATAGTACTTCTCTGGCAGCGTATCGGGCGTATGCCAGTGCACTAAGAGTTTTGGCTACGTAGAACTGCGCATCAAGTCTATCTTGAGAGTCGATGGGATCAATGCGCTATAGCAGCCCTCTCAACAACTTTTTGTAATCTTGGTAGGCTGCACGATACTTCTCGAGGAGTGTATCAAGCGTATGTCAGTGCACTAAGAGTTTCAGCTACGTAGAACTACGCATCAAGTCTATCTTTGGGTGATTATGAGAGTCGATGGGATCAATGCGCTATAGCAGCCCTCTCAACAACTTTTTGTAATGTTAGAGGCATGCATAGTACTTCTCTGGCAGCGTATCGGGCGTATGCCAGTGCACTAAGAGTTTCGGCTACGTAGAACTGCGCATCAAGTCTATCTTGAGAGTCGATGGGATCGATGCGCTATAGCAGCCCTCTCAACAACTTTTTGTAATCTTGGTAGGCTGCACGATACTTCTCGAGGAGTGTATCAAGCGTACGCCAGTGCACTAAGAGTTTCGGCTACGTAGAACTGCGCATCAAGTCTATCTTGAGAGTCGATGGGATCAATGTGCTATAGCAGCCCTCTCAACAACTTTTTGTAATCTTTGTGGGCTGCACGATACTTCTCAAGGAGTGTATCAAGCGTACGCCAGTGCACCAAGAGTTTCGGCTACGTAGAACTACGCATCAAGTCTATCTTTGGGTGATTATGAGAGTTGATGGGATCAATGCGCTATAGCAGCCCTCTCAACAACTTTTTGTAATCTTTGTGGGCTGCACGATACTTCTCAAGGAGTGTATCAAGCGTACGCCAGCGCACCAAGAATCTCGGCTACGTACAATGACGCACTGGCCAGGTTGATGATTTACTATCAAACAAGCCGTTCCAGCTACTCTCTCAACAATCTTTTGATGATACATCTTGATTGGTGTATCCCAGGTTTGTCTTGACTATGTACCGGCCAAGTCTATGCTAACGAAGCATTTCTGCAACGTTTTCCAATCTTTGAGATACAAAGCTGTCTATGAGGTGCATACAATTGCTTCTGCACCGGCAAGATTGAGATTCAGCCGTGCGTTGGCGGTTAGCTAGACGGTTTGGTGATGCGTGAAAACTTGCCACCCGGGTCTCGGCTGTGAATGGGCGAACTCTGTATCCACTGTGAATGGGCGGTTAGCATCTGTATCCACTGTGAGTGAATTTACTGTGTGTTGCCGCGGGACCTCTTCGAGCAGTGTAATGGGCGAAGACGCTTTAGTGCATAAATCGGTGTTAAAACAAGCGAATCAACTCAGCGCTTCAATTGGGAGCATTCCCAGTCAACAAAGTCATAGAATGAGGTGTATCCATGCACAATTGGGAACCCAGAGTGCGTCAACCTGATTCATTCAAGTCCTTTGGCTTGGTAGTCTCTTATTTAGCATCCGAACTGCATTAAATAAATTTTCGCATTCATGTATAAGCCCAGCAGACTAGAAACACTAGTGTGATGGTTGTATTAGACTCATTGTATCACCAATTTGTTCGTGCTTTGCCAGTTGTTCGCTCTGCCATAGCTACTCTCACCACAACCTTTTGTAATGTTTCTAGTGCGCATAATGCAGTGTGTCCTGCATATGCCAGAGCACTAAGAGTCTCGGCTAGTATTGGCCAAGTCTATGCCAACAAAAGCTTCTGACTTTTCCCAATCTTTCAAGCATGCAAAATGGGCATCCAGAAGACGCAGACATTGAATGTCAACCACTTTTTGTGACATAAATGATACGTCTCTAGCGGTGTACCACATAGCCAGGTTCACAGTCAGATATGCTTTGCATAATCCATTCATACTTTATTTAACAAGCCGGTCAACTTAAATAAACCCGGCTAATGCTTGCGACGTCTCTGCCTGGCCGCTTCCACTGTTGGTGACGGAGAGCGTGCACGCTTCTGCAGATATTCTACCACGGATTGAAACTGCTCAGGGCGGATCCGGGGAATGACGCCTTGCACTGCTGCTGCAAACTCTGCATGGGAGGTGATGGGGGTGGACTCTGCGACTCCCCCTGTTGCGACTGCGTCCTTGGTTACGTGCAAAACGTCTGTGGCCTCCTCGTCCTCGTCCAGAGGGGCCTCGTCTCTTGGAAGAGGTGCTGTCTCCAAGTCAGCTGCTTTCTGCTTGAGCTCAGCCAGTGTAGCCTCGTCGGTTTCAAGCTCGAGCGTCAATGCAGCTATATGGGAGTCCTGTTGGCCCAGTGCTGTATCGGAGCGTGGAGTGGGCTCGGTGCGAGACGTTGGGAGTTGATCGAGGGTGGCGTGTGCAGCCTCAGCGTTGACCTGAGCCGCAGTCACCTGTTCCTTGGCTTGGTCCCTCTGCAACTGCTTGGTGGCTAGTTCCTCCTCAGCCAGCCGGTACAGCTCTTTGGCTCTGGCCAGCTGCAGTTGAAGCTCTACAATGCGATTGTCAGCGTGCGGGGGTGCATCTGAGTCTGAGTGGTGCTGTGCTTGCAGAGCAGCGAGCTCCTTGTCCAGGGTTGCAACCCGGGAACGCTTGTTTTTGACGACCTCCTTTGCGGCTGCAATGCGGTGGTGCATGTCGGCTAGCTGCATCGCGCGGTTGGTGGCAGCTTGAGAGCGACGCTCCTCGGCGGCGGTGAATTCAGGGTCGAACAAGGGAACACAGGCGTCGGTAGCCCAGCAAAGCGTGAAACCAGGTGAGATACCCAGCTGGCTGACAATGAGGTCCCACCAGGCCTGGCGACTCAACAGTGTTTCGACAAGGAAGACCGCCAGACTGTCTTGAACCTCCTGCGTCCATTTATCCAGGGCTGACTGCTTGAACGTAGCCTTGGAGCTCAGCAGCTTGTTAGTGAGTTTAGGGAGGTCAGGGTAGCCTTCTTTAGGATCCAGCTTGTATGATCCCACCGAGTCTTTGCTCAGGCAAGCGACAAGCTGCATATACCCAGGTGAGCGCAGCCCAGTATATGAAATGTCACGCACCTTGTCCCAGCGTTCTGGCTCCTTGTTGTTGTCCTGTAGCCACTTCTTGGCCCGGGCAGCGAGCGAGATTGCAGGCAGCTCTCTGAGATGGTCGATCCTCAGGGGAAGCTGATTGCGGTGCTCGGTGGAGGTCTGGCAGGTGATCTTGGCTGCCTCGATGGGGCCCCATATGAGTATAGCGACCTAAAAGATGTCAGACAGCTTGGACCGCACAGAGCCAGAAGCGTACCATGATGTAGATTGAACGTAGGTCCTGAGCCAGCGCCTCAAAGGTGCCACCTCCCTTGACGAGATTGAGGGTGCAGAAGCGGTAGCCAGACGACGCATTCGGAGGAGACAGGCAGCTGGCTACGGGGTATGCAAGGACAAGAGCCTTGCGGGTGCGTTCGTCCTGGTTCATCTCCCACCTCGAGTACTCTTTGGAATTGAGGACGGCGGATGAGAGGCAACGTCTCATGTTTCCGGTCGTGCCCTGCCCGCCGTCGTTGCGTGGCATACCTATCATTCTGATCCGAGAATAGGGTACCCTATTCCACCACTAATGAGGAAAAACAGCTTTAAATAAACTTTCGATTGGGTGCAAATGGCCTGGAATAGGGAAATTTGACTGGAATAGGGCGCGTTTTGGGTACTTTGGCTGAAACGGCCCGGAATAGGGTGCGAACTGGGGTTTCGCACTCTGCAGCGCAATTATTTAGCTGTCGAAGCATGGTAAATAAAGGAAATAAGGGACTAGACAGCACCGAGACCACTTCCGATCCTTTTATTTAGCAGGCGATCCAAGGTAAATAAATGAAATCAGCGATTTGGCCCAATCTGGCTGCGTAAAATACGGTTGATGGGCAGAAAGTGGCTGGAATACGGTGCGTTTTGGAGATTGGGCTGAAAGTGCATGGAATAGGGCGCGGCCCCTGAAACGGTGTAAACAGGGGAAACTGTATGGAATAGGGTGCGAATCAGACGTTTGACCGGAACTGTCCGGAATAGGGTGCGAACTGGGTATTCCCACTCTACGGCCCGATTATTTAGCTGTCGGAGCCTCTTAAATAAGGAAAAATCAGCGAAGGCCCCTGTGGATCCTTTTATTTAGGAGGCGATCCACAGTAAATAAATGAAAGGAGCGATTGGGCCTTATCTCGCTCTCTGAAATACCGTCGATGGGCAGAAACTTGCTGGAATAGGGTGCGATTTGGGGATCGAGCGGAAACTGAATGGAATAGGGTGCAGACTGATATGAGATCAGGGCTGAAGATTGCTGAATCGTTCCTCGTGGATTTCGCTTGAAATTACCCAAGGGTACAGGTGAGAACCTTCTTGAGTCACTGACAATATTTTCCAATGAACCGAACAACTGTGAGCTTACAAAACAAAAAGAAAACCAGGGATCACCTGATATATGTTGTTTCTTCCTTGTAACAATAGTATGACTGAATGGTGGAGCAAGCCAATGAATCTCGAATGCTTGCCACACGTCATGTCCTTTGCCTATCTCATTGCGGCAGTTGGTGCCGCACATATCCCAATATCGTTGAGCCAAACAGCCCTGAAGCTTGATGGATGACATCTACAGCTCGATCGTAATCCTAAGGTGCAAACTGGGTATTCACATTGCAGATCACATCATGCAGAACCTTGCCTCCCTTAAACATATGCGGGGATGTATACCAGACATCTTGCTGTGCAAAATGGTGTCAATCGGCCTCTCCAGGTTTTTTCCAATGTTCTAGGCCTGATACGAGATCGGTGCTGAAGATTGTTCGTTTGCTGAATTGTTCCTCGTGGATTTCGCTTGAAATTACTCAAGGGTACAGATGAGAATCTCCTTGAGTCCCTTGCAATATTTTGCAATGAACCGAACAACAGTCAGCTCACAAAACAAAAAAGAAAACCAGAGATTGCCTGATATGTGTTGTTTCTTCCTTGTAACAATCTGACTGGTGGAGCATGCCAATGCATCTCGAATGCTTGCCACACCTCACGTCCTTTGCCTGGCTCAGTTGGTGCCAAGACGCGGTACAAACTGCGGGTGCTGGACGCCTAATCATTCCGATCCGAGAATAGGGTGCCCTATTCACCACTAAATGAGGAAAAACAAGCTTTAAATAAACTTTCGATTGGGTGCAAATGGCCTGGAA
>QVIE01000223.1:0-63399 GCA_013387415.1 Panellus pusillus | reverse complement strand
ATGCGGCCCTACGGGATCGGTATTGACCTGTTAGACAGATGAGACTCGAGTGATTTAGCGGGGCATTGTTGCGAAAGGCTGGAACCTTGAACGATGGAACGGCGATAAAATGCACCGTCGCGACGGAGTCGGAGAATCGCATCCCGAAGCTCCAGGGCGATGTGCTGCTCTTCAGCATTGCCTTGGTGGAAGTATATATCTAGTCCACGGCTTTTGTAAGCCAAAAAGCAACGCGGTTGAACGGGGTTCAACGTACGAAAGCGCCACTCCCTGGGGAACCGAGGTGAGCGAAAAACGCGTCAGAAGAGCCAAAGCAGACTTGATTTCAGATTCAAGTACTGTCTTCAAATCGGTAGCAAGTGTCTGGGCCATGGTAGTTCGATGCGAAAAGCAGAACAAAAGAAGTCACGCCGGTAGGTACTGTTCCGGTCCCATCAAAGGTCGAAATTCTTCGACAGTTCGAAGCCGTGCTTGCTCCTCCAGGCCACCTAGGCATCTGTCTGCCTGAAGTCAGACTCGACCTGCTTTCCCAAAGTATGCAACAGAACATCGACGCGCCTGGGGTTTTGCTAAACGGGATACAAGATCCGTTCGAGCTTTTTGGTATTCTGCGCCGGAAGGGACAAAGTTGGTGTGTGGTCGGACGCGAAGGGTGAATCTGTAGACTCGGCCACGGTGGTTGGGACCAAGCTTCCAATCAGCCAGTTTTGATCTTCCCGATATGTCCAGAACGTCAAAGCCCATAAATGGCAATTCTCTTTACTCAGTGTCCAGGATCGCGCTGAGCAGCTGACCTGCTGTGCCATGTACCGATACCTATCTAAGATTAAGATTAAGATCACGGGCAAGGTCCCACTCGGGGAACGCCCACCCAAGACTCCAAGAACGGGGGCGACCTGACCCTCGAGGAGCCCTCTACCACCCGCCCGAGTACATGAGTACCAAACAATTGTTGTAGAACCTAAAAATCGATCTCCATATCTTCACCCCCCGAACCATCCGAACCATCTTCCGTCGCGGTATCGAAGTCCCACACCGCGTCATCGTCCGAATCCGGAGCCAACTCACAGACCATCGTCGGTAGCCGCCGACCAAACCAACTCCAACTGCGAACAACCCGAAATACAAACCGAGCTGTCGGATGATCTTAGTTTCTACAACCTGTTCTCAAAGTTACAGTATATGGTGAATATCTTCTCTGCTCAAAGCTTTTTCCACTATGCATTTCGAGGCAAGATTGTACGACGCTGCGACGACCCCCGATAGGCAACCATCCTGGAAGAGACGGTTGCTCAGAAGACAACAAAAAGTTCAGGAAAACCAGTTCAAATTTCAAAAAACAAGCATTACATTCTCAGAAGTACATATGTACCAAGAGTCAAGACAGCAGCAACAAACTCCAGATTCCATCAGACAGACGCTCGACTCGCTGACTTCCCTCCAAGTGGCCCTTGCGAGCGCAAAAGGAGGAGAAACCAAACGTCCTCGAGACCAGCGCGAAGGCTGGCCATGTTCTCGGTTAAACGAGTGAGCGCGAAAGTCATCGAGTGGAATTGAAGGATGTGGCATTTGTAAAAATGCGAGACTCGGTCAGTTTCTATAAAAAGATCCTGATGAGTATGTATCTGAAGAAACCAGAATTTTGACCGCGACCTTTTATATTTTTGAGGGCTTGGTCCGTGCGCGGAGGTGGCACGTGATCTTGGAAGAGCGGTCCAAGCCTTACGGTTACACCGTGCTCCATGCATCGCTGCTTGAAGATCCCAGAACTCGTCTACAACATTGTTTCACACCTTCCCAACCCGGACTGTTACCCGAACCCAGACTGTTACCCAGCCCAGGAGTCTCGGAGCACTCTCGCTGCTCTTGCACGAACCGCTCGATTATTCCAAGACCCGGCGCTCGATGCTCTATGGCGGACTCAAGAATCGTTCCTAAACCTTCTACGTTGCCTGCCTCCCGATCTTCTTGTTGAAACGGCCCCGGATTCTATTGGATCTTTAGTTTCGTACGTGGACATGAAAACCCCAATCGATTTTGACGTTTGACTCCGGTAGACTTCGCATCGGCCTATCTTGGCCTCAGATTGGAACAAGGTCAAGCCGTATGCACGCCGTGTCAGGGTTTTCAAATCCACCCTCATCGAAAATTTCCTCGTCGATAATCCCTCCACCGATGATCCCCTCATCTATGATTCCAATCTCTTCCACATTCTTGACACCCCGGCCCTAAGCCTCCAAAATGACAGCATATTTCCGAACCTTACCGACCTTATATGGAACACGGGGACTCTACCCGCGAATTCTCCTTCATTCGTCTACTCCTTGGCCCCAGGATTACAAAAATAAGCTTGCAGTATCCTGGCAGTTTCCCCTCCAGTTCCCCATCCTACCTCTCCTTCCTGCAAAATGTCCCTCTTTGAAGAATGTGACCCTTTTCAGCCACGATGACACAACTTGGATTAGTGATATTTCTTTCGATTTCATCCAGGAACTTCCCGTTGAGGACTTGGATTTGGAGGGCGGTGACTGCGATATGGCTGCTCTGCAGTGTATCGGACGACTCCCGTCTCTCAGGTCCTTCGTCTAGGTAGCTTGCCGGTGGAATTGTTGACTTCGCCGATCACCGCAAAAGGACTCTTCCCATCCCTCCACGACTTCGTCGTGCAGTACGGGGACCTTCCTTTGTTAACTCATTTCTTCAAGAAGTGTATAACTAGCACTGCTCTTAAATCACTTACATTGCCATCGAGGATGTGGTGAATTCCGCAGAAATCGACCAACTCCTCACTGTATTAGTGGATGCTTACCGCCCATCCCTGACCCGTCTTGTAATCAATGATTATGCTAGTAGGGTAGCCGCTTCTCCTATCCTATCCTATCCTCCGCCGCCGAATGTTTGCGCCCCACCTACGGTTTCAGGAATCTGACACTGCTCTCGGTCGAATTCGCGTTCGAGCGTGGATACGATGATCCCACTTTGTCCCAAATGGCCCAGTCATGGCCGCACCTCGAAAGCTTCAAACTTTGGGACTTGGGGAGCAGAGCAATCATTCCGACAATCCGCTCTCTACAGACCCTTGCCCGTCACTGCCCAAACTCACGGAGCTCAAATTGACCTTTGACGTGACCAACATCTCCTCCCTCGAGGAGCTCGAGGTTCCTCACGTTAAATGCAGATTACGAGATCTGTGCGTGGGCTGGTCCCCGATCCCTGACGACAGCACCTCCACCCGTGACATCGCACACTTCATCTCTGCGATTTTCCCGACCTGCAGGAGCTTACTACTGCTGGTGATATCGCTCGAGAGCTGCATGGTGTCCGATGGAGCGAAGTCAGGGCATTGCTCCGGCCTGTGTCAGTCCATACATAGAGAGGGACCAAGAATTAATATGTGAGTACTGCTGATGAAATCGAATCGAATCGAAGCCACACACGCAAGCCGTTAACGGGTGTTCGCGACGAGTCCGTCTGAAGTAGAGACCGACAAGGGACATCATGTGTGAAAAGAAACAAAGAACATGTGCTAAACTCGAGCGCAGAAGTACTCAGACCGAGGTTCTTTGATTTTAGAAGGTAAAGGTACTACTCTCGCGTCGGCGTCGCTCGCAAAAAATTATAATTAATAACCGCAACACCGTGAATTCGAGAAAACTATCTTATTCAGCCTTCGCCATGCAACTTGAGTTGCAGTCAAAGATCAAGGTTCAGGCCTTCAGGCGCGGAAGCTTCGCTCCACGCCCGATATGAACCTTCACACCGCGCTGAATCAGCGCTCCAAAGTACTCCGCGCCGAGGGACCTGAAAATTCAGCGAGGTCTGTCCTCTCCAAAGCAGCTCTAGGACCTGGAGCGACGTGCGGCCTTCGCGGCCTTCGCCAGGGGTGAGACCGCCATCATGAACTGCGGGGCGCTGGCGGGCGGGGGGTGCGGGTGCTGGTAGTTCACGAGCAGCAGGGTGTGCAAACGGGCAGGAAGCTCGCGTCGTCCTGGAGCATCGGGACGAACTGGGAGAGGAAGTACTCCGGGGGGCGGTCGAGCTCCACGTGCGTCGTCTGGGGCAGGAGTTTCAGCCAGGCCGGGTCGAGTTCTCCGGGAATTCCCCGCGTTCGCTAGTTGAGGGGATTTGATCCCACGTGAAGGAGAAGCGCTGCAGCGTCTTGGAGAACGACGAGAAGAAGGCCGTCATTTGATTCCGGGCTTCGTCAGTTTCCAACGAAATCGGAGCCTTGTTCAGTTCGAGGTGCCGGAGCGCGGGTACTTGGAGGAGCGAAAACAGCATCGGCAGGACAAGCCCACTTCCGGGTTCCGACGCCGCTCTCGCGACGTAGAGCGTTCTCAACCGGAGCAAAGTTGCAGGGCGTGTGCTCATATTCAGGCGCGTCTCGGCGGCTGTAGCAACACTGATGCACAGTTGACGAGGCACGGGCCGAAGCAAGCAGGGTCAGGCACTGGTCGGCGGTCAACGCCACCCCGGTGAAATGGGTGAGACGCGTCCACGCGAGGCCGACGACAGTCTCGAGCGTAACGACGTGGTTGCGTTCGCCCTCCCGCCACCCCTGCACATAGTTTGTGACGCTCAGGAGATCAGGCGTACAGAACCAAGGTTGCCGGCCGTCGTGTGGCTGACCCAGATGGATGGTCCCTTGTTCGATGAGCGCTTGGACCGTCGGGGCCGTTCCCGGAAAGCGGAACAGGAGTGTGTCGAAGGGGAGGTCTCTGTGCTTGCGGTATCGGCCGTCGAGAACCAGGGTCTGGCGCTGGAGACTGGCGCTCCCACACCACGGAGCGAGGAATGTCTTGAGCACGGCTGCTTCACTGCCCCGAGTAGGAAGGAGTCGCCAGGCGACGAGCCGTAGGCGCGACCATAACTGGGGCGTGTCGAGGGCGATTCGTCGCCACTGCTTGCAGATGCGCGTAAGCACGAGTGGCGCGTGGGTAAAATGGGGCTCGTCGTCAGGTGCAAATGACAGACAGAGAAGAAAGATGTAGGAGGTGATTTCGTTGGGGATGGCGAGGACGGGGGCGGTCTGCCGGGAGAGTGCGACAGACATAGTGGTGGGTTCGCGTTGTCCTGAGTTTGCACCCCGGCTTTTTGAGCCACCGCGACTTTTTGAGCGAACGGTCGTAGAGTTGCCATTTGAGGCCGTGAATGAGACGCGCATGCTGGAGGACAATGGCCGATCAATGGCCACGAAACACACGTAGATATTCGACCCGCTATCTGGGAGAAACGTTGCGCCGTGGCCATCGTCAACAGTGCGAGGCAATGATTGATTCCTTGAAATAATTTGCGCAGGGGAAGTACGGGACGTGGCCCTGGGGGATTTGGGAAATCGAGGAACGCAACTCAGGTTGAATTCAACCACGGCCAACTCGATGTGTTCTTGCTTGTCATTCGAACTTCGCGAGCGTGGGGGATTCGGGAAATCGAGGAGCGCAACTTTTATCGACAGGGAAGTAAAAGCTCGACCAGAAGTGTTCTTGTTCGTGAAGCTTCTTGCAATATTCGTTGTACATATGTAATACAGAACTGGATTCAGATCTATGAGAAATGTATAACTTGGCCATAGTAACTTGCCATATCGAAAAGTGTATCGCACCAGGATGAGGGGGAGATCTACTGTACCCGGGGCCGCGGGGACCCATGCCAATCGCACCAGGCCTGATATGGCGCTTTGGAATGAACGCAGAACTTTCCGGGGGGACCCAGCCTAGACCCAGCGAGGGAGTCACTTGCCAAAGGAGATACTTACAGCAGGCTCAGCGTTGGACCTGCTCTAGCGGACAAGGCGTACGTGCGCAAGTGCATTCAATCTTGGGGACTCGGATGGTATAGTGCCGGCGGGGTTTTCTCGATTTATCCCTGCTCTCTATCATCGACGGCAGCCTCGAGGACGGGGCCGTCTTGACATTGATTTTAAGAGTGCACAGATTAGTAATCAAAGCCCCAGTGTCTCGATTAGGCCTATGGCATATGCCAACGACTGAGAAGACGGCGGACACATCATTGCGACGTTGTAGTACATAACATACACCCATTGAAAGCAAGCATGATACAGCAAACAGGTCTAACAGCGAGAAGAAAAAGATGGAATAAATCAAACTAAGTAGTCCGTAATACAGACCACATCTGGCTCAACGTCCGTTCGTCCAGATCCCCAATGCGCTCCAAGGCCGATATCAACGCCTTCTTCTCGTCCGATAATGGGGGAGATTGAGCCGGCGTCACCGAGCGCAGCGCCTTCTCTGCATTCTCAATCCTGACCATCAACGAATACAGGATCAGCATGAGATCGGCGTCCGACATCTTGTCCGGCATGGGTGGCAAAAGAACGTTGGGGTCTCCATGTAGAAAGACGGACGGCTCGTCCTCGTCAGGAGGGTAATCCAGGCCCTGCTGACTCCCCTTGCGCTCAGGAAGGGGGCGGAACACGCGCCCGGAGGTGCTCATCTCCAGTCTCAGGCAGAGCATGGCCAGCTCCCTCATCTGCGCCACGCTGAACTGGACGCGAGAGCCGGAGGAGCCTGACGGATCGGCAGGCGTATCATCGAGATCCTTCCGCCGGATGAGGTTGCCCGGAAACACGAGCGACAGCATCTCAGGCACCTCAAGCCCCTTCAGTCTGACTTCACCGACAGGGACGACGACCGGGCTCAACCGCCGAATGGCGTCGATGGCCTCCTGAGGCTGATCTTCTGAATACTCAGTCTCAGGCTCGGTCTCGAAGATCTTGGCGTTGATCTCGCGTACGACGTCGGAGCTGCACATTATGTGCCCCCCGCGGCACTACCCTCGATTCGCGACGATCGGTTGACGATGGGCCCGAAGTAGTCCATCCGGTTGGTGACGGGATCGGTTTCGCAGAGCGGCGCACCGCAGTGTATGCCCATGCGGACTGACAGACCGCGCGCAATCAGCCTGCCCTCCTCGTCGTGAATGGCTTTGCCATCCTGGCACTCCAAGATCTCGAGCGGCCACGCAACGCTCAGAAGCTCGACCTGAACGGTCATGCACCACCATACGGCCGCCAACGACGTGGGGAACGAGCACATGAAGGAGTCTCCTTCGGTCTTGACCTCGTACCCGCCGCACAAGCGGAGGAATCGCCGCAAGAGGCTGTTGTGCAGCCGCATGGCGGTAGGCATCCGGGATTGCCTTCCCACAGATGCGTAGAGCCCTTGATGTCGGTGAAGACGATCGCCAGATGTCCGGTGGGAGGCGGCACCTCGTCCTTGAGCCGGTCGAGCGTGCGGTCGATGATCCTGTTCCGCTGTTGAGGCCTCTTCCGCTGGTCGACCGGGGCAGCGACGGTCGAGGCACCCTTGAAAAGGTCCGCGACGGCGATGACCATGATCATCGTGCTGCCCTCGGCGCCATAGCTGATCGCGAAGTCGCGCAGCTTCTGCGCAGCGACCATCGGGTCGCCGCGCTGGCGATGCGCGATATCCACAGCGGTCTGATACGAGACGTAGTCCCACAAACCGCGGTTGGCGACGATGACGAACTCGTCGAGCTCCGTCAAGTCGTACGTGACGATATCAGGCCTGGCGTTGATGATGGGGAGCAGGTGGTAGAACCCGAACGAGCGCGAGATGTCGATCTCGTCATTGACCAACCCGGGCGGCGAGATCCAGCCTTCCGCAGCGCGGATGCGCGCGGTCTCGGCGCGGTCGTACGGCTCGTGCTTCCGCGACAGCGGGTACGCGCTCCGGGCGCGCGAGACGACCGCCAGCGCGTTCCCGACGTTCGCGACGTACATCTTCCGGCCCGATATGAAACCACGACGCCCGAGGCGCCGCTTCGCGCAATAGAAGAGTCGACAACGAGAGTGGATCCTGTCCCGTTCCCGCTCGTCTGCGACATCTTCCGCGGCGAGCTGAACACCCTGTCGTGCAGCACCTGATTCAGCGTGAGGAACGACCGGCGGAGCGCATCGGGTATGTCCTCGCCCCGCTCGAGGTCCAGCGCGGCGACCTGCTGCGTGAAGAAGCTGACGAAGTTCTCCTGCAGGTACTTGGCGAGGAGGTTCGACGTGGTGGCCGCGGGCAGCTTCTTAGGCGGCTGCGCGCGCCCGAACATCGCGAAGATCGCCTCCGTCCTGTTCTTCCCGCGGAACTCGTGCACGAGGTCGAGCATGTTGAGATGCTGGTTCTTCCCGAGCGTGTCCGCGATGCCGTAGGACATGCCGTTGACGACCGAGGACGAGGTGCGCACGCGGCGGTCGTCGTTCTCGTCGGGGATGTCCATGCCGATACTCGTGCCGGTCGTGGTGATGGTGACGTCCATGAGCCCAGGACGCGGAGCTGGTTGAGCTCCGAGAACCCCGCGAGCGAGCCCCGGCCGACGGCGGTTGACGCGGGCGCGGCGCCGGCCAGGGACATGCTCTGGCGGTACCCAGCCGTGGACGCATCCGACTTGATCTGCAGCCGCTTGTTGCCCGACAAGTTGAGATACCTCAGATTCTTATTGAAGTTCTGTGCAAGAAAAAAAAGATCAGCCTCCGCCAACCAGCAACAACGGAGTCCCCACTAACCAATTCCAATCAAACTCCCAATTATTGATATTATACTTGAGCTGATTGCTCCCCACATCCAAAAACGTCAGACTCTTCACCTTCCCCAGCTCCTGCGGCAGCGTCTGCAGCCTATTCCCATTCAAAAACAGCGTCGTCAGCCTTGTCAGCCTCGGCAGATCCTCGCTCGGGAAATTCGTCAGCCCGTTCCGCTGAGATACACCTCCTCGAGCTTGACGAGGTTGCGGAAGAAGCCGCTCGGCATGTCTGGATCTCGTTGAACGACAGGTTCAGCACAAGCAGCGGTTGCAGCCGACCTCGATGCCACATCTGCCTTTCAGGACTCAATATCGAACGCGTAGCGGCGCAGGAACCAGACGAGAAACAGAAACCCGCTATGATGAGCATGGCTTCCGACCACGACGGAAACCATCGTGCCGGACTTCAGCTCCGAGTCGGTCGTTCTCAAGAAAGCAAAGTTGGCCGAATCCAAGGCATCCAAGCGAGCCGCCCGTGTTACTAAAGAGCAGAAGAGACAGACGGAAGTGAGTGGGCATCGCCTTTCATTTCAGAATCTATAGCTGACCGTATCTCCAGACGGCCAAGCTGATGGGGCAGTTCAGGGCGCGAGAGACGGAGATGGCTCTGGAGGTGTTGGCAGCGGAGGAAGCCGATCCTCTGATTGGGACGCCCTGTGCTTGTCAGTCGGGCAGCAAGCGCAATATGCAGTGTCATGACTGCCTGCAATACGAGGCGTCCTGCGAGGACTGCTTCTTCAAGTTACACACCCATCATCCGTTCCATTGGGCGAGAAAGTGGGACGAGGGGGCGGGTCATTTTGTTCGTCATACTCTCTCATCGCTCGGGCATCACCTTCGCCTTGGCCACCATGGCGAAGCTTGCGGGGCGAACTCGGAGACATATCTTTTCGAGGTGTTCGCGGAGAATGGTGTCCAATCGCTAAGGATTCAATTTTGCTCCCATCCGGGGAAATACAAACACCACTTCGACCAACTTTTGGAAGCCCGACTTTTGCCGTGTACCTTCGACAGTCCCCAAAGTGCTATCACGTTCAACGCCTTGCGCCAATTTCAACTGCTCCATCTGGAGTCGAAGGTCGCGGCTTATGACTACTGTGGCGCCCTGCGTCGCTTGAGCGATAACGCCTTCACCCATGAGGTTCCGGTGAGCTGCTCTCGATGCACTTTTCGGGCAGAGGCTGACCTTCGCTCTCAGGATCTTTACGAGAACTTCATGCGATGCAGTCGTATCTGGTCATATCTCAAGACGCTCAAGCGCCTGGGCCACATGCACGGGTTGGGTAGCCTTTTTCCCCAGCGGCCGCCTGGCAGCATGCTGGTATACTGCCAAGATGTCCCGAAGCAGGGTTTAACACAGACCCGAAACTGCAAGACCTGCCGCCGCATCTCCGGTAAGTTTTCTTCGATTCGAGTCTACAGGATACTGTCTGATGCGCATCAAAGCCATCTCAATCAGCAGCGAGACACCATAGACGGCAATTACCACTGCACCAAAACAGCGAACAACTCGGATCCAACGGATACGTCGTTGTATGGCGGGGCCGCCCACTTTCCCTCCAAAGAAGTTCTCGAGGAGCATCTGGCGGCCGTGGCGCAAATGCCCGTGCCATCTGAAGTACGCCTTTGTTCGGCCTGCCTCCGCCCGGCTGAACAGTTCCCAGAAATCAACGTGCAGTTATCTCAAGGTGGTGAATAATCAAGACAAGAAAAAGTTCAAGAACATGGAGATTACTGGAATCGTCAACATCCAGTGCAGTCACGTTTTCATCAAGGCATCGGTAGATCTGCAAGTTGCCGAACGGTGAGTTGGTCCGTCTGAAAGCACGATGCGATGCTGATTGCAGCTTAGTTGGGCCAACGTCGATCTCGCGCTTGCAACGGCGATCCGTCGATATCGTGCCGTGGGGCACAGGGGCAGCGTGACCTTCCGGTTCGTGCCCGACGGCATTGACCTTGTCGGCTCGTATGACAGCGCGTGCCAATACCACGTGCATGTGGTCAAACGATTCGAGCAGTTCTTCCCCGATTGCGCGAACTTCGTCCGTGGGATGCGGTGGGCAGTTCCGGCGCTGCATGTTCAAGGTCATCAGGAGAACTGCATGTACAAGTTCTCTGCGGCGTACATGGAAGCCGTTGGACATTTCCACGGAGAGACCGCCGAGGTGTACTGGCCGGAGCTGAATCAATTGGGACCTCAAGTGACGAGGATGAGCGCGGGGCACCGTCACGATACCATCATCAATCACCACAATGATTGGAACTACAAGAAGATGGCCAAGTCTTGTGAGTGTTTTTCTAAGCCCTCGCGGACCCCATCCTGACGACTTATTGTAGTCTCTCTCATACTCGCAGACTTGAAAAAGGCCGAGCTCTTATACAACCGACACTTCGACTATTTCGTCGGTCTGTGTCGTACCTACGCTGTTCGAGTATTGAAGGAGGGCTGGCTCGACATGTCGAAGAAGCCGAACGTGACTGACAAGAAGTATGTGAAGAGTGTCTACAGGCGTGAGAGCCCCAAGGGTAAGCATTTTGCGACGTTTGTGACCATCTGAGCTAATGCCACGACAGTCCCGTCCCAGAAAGCGGTCTATGAGAGCATGCTAGCAGGCGAGACCGAGCTCGAGAATCAGAAAGCACAGCGCCGGGATGCTGCTGCGTTCTTGGGCGAGGGTCTTCGTCTCAAAGAAAAACAGTGAGTGGGATGCTGGGTGCACTCGCATCTGCTGATTCTCATTGCAGGGCCGCGCTGCGATCGCTGGTTTTGGAGCTCGAAGAGCATCACCTTGTAGCATTGGAAAACGACATAAGCAAGAAGAGCACGAGCCTAGAGTCGGCGATCGCCAAGTGGCGTGGCATGCAGCGCACTCTGATGCCACATGTGGAGGATCATCTTCGCAACCTCCGTGGGTCGGTCGTAGAGAACGAGTTCCTGGGACTTCCCTCCGACTTCTTACCGGAAGAGAGAACTCGATACGATCTCGAGTCTCTGGCCGAAATGGAGGCCGCGTTGAGAGAAGGAGAAGCATTCGATGCGCTTCAGCTGGTCAAACTCGCGGCGAAAACCCTGCAGTCGCTACGCGACCACAAGCGGAAGCAGTCTTCGGGCGTCACTCAGAATACCCGAGCGTCACATATGATCAAGGAGGCGGAACAAAAGCGGGACCTTCACATCGCGCGATACAACGAATGTCGTCGTGCGTTAGCAAAGCTACGATCGGATGAAGACGTCGAGAAGCAATATCCGGAACTCAAGGTGGCGGATACCTTCTTGAAGTCCCGCTCCTTACGGAGGCAGCTGGGGGACTCTGGAATGACCGACGGATTGCTGTGGGCGCAGGGCTCTGTGGCTTCGGGGTTCGTGCGACTACCAGCGCGACCACGAGCGACAGCGGACACAGCCGAGTGATGGAGCAGGGAGCGACATCGTCGAGAGGGGCGGTGGGTCCACTGTGATGGACCGTCGTCAGCGCCAGACCCATCGTCGTAACCGTGGCGGGGCACGAACGAAGCCTCCAGCGCAGACGCAAATCGATCCGAAACAAGTCCCTCGGAAGAACGGCTGGCTTTGGACTTTCAAGGTGGGAGCGATGGGTAAGGACGAGCTGGACAAGTGGAACATGGAGGGTAAGCACGTTGGACTGTCGTCGGGTCTTCAAAAGCTCACCATGTCCAACAGGAGACCGCATCCAATGGTTCCGAGCGGAAGCTGAAATGGCTCGGTGGCGAGAAGAAGTCGAATGCCAGCTGGCGGAATGGCTTAACACCAGTCGCAGCTTCGCGGCTTATAGTCGGGCGTGGACCGAAGTTGCCAACACGAAGGAGATGCTCGAGAGGGAAGAGGAGGAGAGTCAGAAGCAGTGGGAGAAGGCGGGGAACGAGAATGATGAGGAAGCTAAGGCGAAGAGGAGGAAGCGCAGACGCCAGGCGCTCGGGCTGATTGCCTACGCGAGGGAGCAGGCAGCCACATTTACGAGGCGGGAGGAGAAGGGGAGAACGCTGTTGACGGACCCGCAGGACGCGACGGATGTCGGGGCGAAATATAGCTGTATCCTGCAGCCGGACTTCGATCTGCTGGCATTTGTCGTGGAGAGACGGAGGAAGGATCAATCGGTGCTCGATGCGATTTGGGCCGAAAATCGGTCATTGGTGATGCAGGGCTCGGAGAGACAGGATGAAGAGGACCGTTCTGTTGCTTCAGACGAAGAATGGGAGACGGATGGCGAGGAGGAGAGTAGCGATGACGAGAGGAGCGAGGATGAAGAAGACCAGGAGAATCTGGCAACGCTATTAGCGGCATGACTCCCCCTGTGTAAGTCTTGGTCTCTCCATTGCGATTCTTAAGAACTAATGTCGTGAATAGACTATTCATTAGATCAATCAAATCCAAGTTCATTACAATCCAAGTTCATTACACCCATATTTCATCCGGCTAGTCCTGAATCGGCTTCCTCACAATCGGCTCGCCAAGGCGTCTCAGCCATCCTTCTACGATCTGCGCCATGCCCTCCAACCCACCTACCGCCTCCCAACTAAAGTGTTCACAGTGCCGCTTGTTGCAGCCGCGGCACGGATAAGCTTGACGTTTGGCCCCCATGTGGCGCGCGGAAAGATGGACCAGGGCCTCGAGGAGTTTCGGCTGTTTGGTGGAATAGGCATACGCCCACACAATTTCCTCCCCGGCGCAAACGCGCGAGTACTCCCCGCGGCGCCGTTGGAGGTCGTTCGTGCGCCCGGCTTTCACGTCGACCCAGTCGAGTTGGCAGGGCGGGGAGAGGAGAAGGTTGTCGAGGATCGGGTGATTCGGGCGGAAATGGGTGTATACGACGCCTGGTACCTCCGGCTTGTAGAGCCGGAGGTTGAAGGCGGCCTCGGCGCGGTCGAGAGGATGGGCGATGTGTCGGATTTGGTTCATGTAATGGCGGCGCTCGTCCTCTGAGCAGTCGGCGACGAAAGATGACATGGGAAGAAGGGCAGGGAGGAGGGAGGTTGGGTGTGTACGATAAGGCGTCGTCAACGGTGAAGCGGAGGGTGCGTGTTGTGAGGAGCGGCAATAGGTGTTCCCGCGTTTGTATGCGTTCGGCGGCAAGAGCAGGCGGTGAGGAACGCTAGGCGTTCGCGCGTTCGTACGCGTTCGGCGGCGAGAGCAGGCGTTGAGACGGTGAGAAGCGCCAGGCGTACGCGCGTCCGTATGCGTTCGGCGGCGAGAGCAGGCGGTGAGACGGTGAGGAGCCGCAGTAGACGTTCGCGCGTTCGCGCGTTCGTATGCGTTCGGCGGCGAGAGCAGGCGGTGAGACGATGAGGAGCGGCAGTAAACGTTTGCGCGTTTGCGCGTTCGTATGCGTTCGGCGGCGAGAGCAGGCGGTGAGACGGTGAGGAGCGGCAGTCGCGGTGAGGAGGCACGTAGTGACGAGACTCGGCGGCGAGAGCAGGCGGTGAGACGATGAGGAGCGGCAGTAAACGTTTGCGCGTTTGCGCGTTCGTATGCGTTCGGCGGCGAGAGCAGGCGGTGAGACGGTGAGGAGCCGCAGTAGACGTTCGCGCGTTCGCGCGTTCGTATGCGTTCGGCGGCGAGAGCAGGCGGTGAGACGGTGAGGAGCGGCAGTCGCGGTGAGGAGGCACGTAGTGACGAGACGCTAAATCGCTGCTGAACTTGACTTCCTGTGTAAGTTTCTACATCTGCTTCTCTATTCTGTGCTCACTCTGGATGCAGGTACAACGAGACGGCGGCACTGTCGTTCGCGACGGTGAGGAGCGGCAGCACGGTGAGGAGCGGCAGTAGCGGTGAGGAGGCAGGTGGTGACGAGACGCTCCGGCGTCGCGCGAGATGGCTGCTAATCTTTGCTTCCTGTGTAAGTTTCTACATCTGCTTCTCTATTTCGTGCTCACTCAGTCTGGATGCAGGTACAACGAGACAGCGGCACTGTCGTTTGCCACGGATTCTTGCTCGAAACGCTCTGGAGCCCAACGAGGTGCGTTCCTTTTCGATTGCTACTACATCTTTCCCGCTCAATGGCGAGTCTCTACAGTACGTCCTAATCTATTCATTATCGACTACAAGCCGAACGCGTTTCGCCCAGGCACGGGCAGAATTGCGCATGGCCGACGGCTCGAAGCCCGCGCACGACCCCGGGACGACCGCACAACGACGACCGCTTCGCGCGGCAACCCCCCGTCCCGCCGAACGTCATCGACGCCCGCCGCGCCTTTGCGTTTGGACCTGCCGTCCGCGTCCGCACCCGCTACGTGCTTGCCGCCTGCACCCGCTCCGCTTATGCGCTCTCCGCCCTAACGCTCGAAGTCCGCGCGGGACCCCGGGACGACCGCACAACGACGACCGCTTCGCGCGGCAACCCCCCGTCCCGCCGAACGTCATCGACGCCCGCCGCGCCTTCGCGTTTGGGCTCGCTGTCCGCGTCAGCACCCGCCACGTGTTTGCCGCCTGCACTCGCCCGCCGCCCTAACGCTCGAAGCTCGCGTGCGACCCGACGACCGCACAACGACGACCGCTTCGCGCGGCAAGCCCTCGTCCCGCCGAACGTCATCGACGCCCGCCGCGCATCTGCGTTTGGGCCCGCCGTCCGCGTTGGCACCCGCCACGTGCTTGCCGGCTGCACCCGCCCCGCGTATGCGCTGGCCGCCCGCCACCCGCTGCCGAACCTCGTACTGCCCCCTCCCTCGTGGCTCTCGCAACCATCTCCGCATCCTGCTCCTCCAACTCAGCAATCCAGCCCCGGACGCGCCCCTCCTCCATCGTGCGGCCCGGCCCGGGCTCACTGTACCCCGTTCAGCGGCGCGCGCGCGCTGCACGACGCTGGCGCGGACCCCAGCACCGCAAACTCGTCAATTGTACCATGGGGTACACACGGGTACCTCGTTGTCCAGGGTACCCGGGCCGGGTACCCGTTGACCGTGTCTTCAAGATCGTTTCTTCAAGATCGTTCTATTAGCTACATAGCGGGTACCCCGGGGTACCCCGTCTATACAAGTCTTTGAAAATGTATTTTACTGTGTATTTAGTCTATATGACAATGAGTACCCCGGGGTACACCGGGGTACGCACCTCCACTTTGAGAAGCTTACCCCGGTACCCGAACTAGAGCAGGCGACAGAATCAGATCTAAATGCCGGGGATACACCAATTATCGGCTGAGATTTCGAGCTTGCCGAAATGTTGGCCGAAATTTGAAGTTTCTAGATCAACTAAACTTACTTGAACAAGTTTAGTGGACCTAGAAACTCTAAATTATTTTTTCTTCAAGTTTCTAGATCCACTAAACTTATTCAAGTAAGTTTAGTTGATTTAGACACTTCAAATTTCGACCAACATTTCGGCAAGCTCGAAATCTCAGCCGATAATTGGTTTATCCCCGGCATTTAGATCTGATTTGAAACTCAGACTTTAAAAAACAATATCGATGCACTCGATAGCTGTAGTATATAGACCCATTTTGAATTCAGTTATTCTTAATGTATTGTAATCCCTTTCTGCACTTGTGAAAGCTATCTTGAGACATGCAGTATAAAAGGTATTGATCCAAGTTTTGATACCTTAAGTTTGCACTCAGATTTCAATCGGTCAGAAATGAGATGTATCGAGGTCAGTTTCAGGCAGATTTGTTTTTTTTACGATACTACTAGTAGTGTAGCTAACTTAAAGAGGGTTTATATTCCTGGACCCCCGCTGTGAGTGGTGAACGTTTGGAACGCTTACAAGCGGGACGGCTTGGGAACGACGAAGCGTTGGAGCGTCGGCGTGAGAACAGAGGTTGATCGCAACATCAGTTCGCGCGAGGGTCGGACTGAATCTGGGTCGGATGTCAATGCGAGACTTAATGCCAAATGGGCTAAAAGAACAGTGCAGGGCGCACGGCAGCATCGAATTACACGCGTCCCCGAGGAGCGCCGCGCGACCCCCCATTGCTCCCGCCTTCTACTTGAGATCTCTTGAGATACGTCCCCGCCAGCGCGCACAGCTTGCGCACCTGCGGACACCACGCCTTGAACCGTTCCATGAGATGCACGTTGTCTGCCTCCATGCGCCACTCGTCTGTCGGTATCCCGCCCCACCCGCACGCCCATGGGCCCCGAGCGGCGCACCGAGATCCGAGGCGTGCGTCACGAGTGCGCGCGTCTCCGGGTCCGATTACGCGATCAGCCGCGAGGCGGGACGAGGGTTCGGTACGCGACGTCGCCCGTATCGACTGGCTCGATGGGACAGCCCTTGATCGCGCTGCACGCGGACTTGATCCCGTCGGCGTAGATGACGAGGACCGCGAAGAGGCGGTGCCGACGGCGGGCACAGCAAAGTCGTGCCCGACGGCGGCTCTTGATGAGGTCTGCGCAGTGGATGAAGTACTTACTATGACGCGCCGTAGCGCTCCTGCATGCACGTCACCGAATTGGCAGTCGATGAGGTGCGTACCGTACCAGTCGAGGACGCGACTCCCAATAGATTTCTCCTTCGGCACAAAGTCGAGATCCACGCTTCACGAACGGCTGAGATGCGACGAGTCGGGGGGGGAGGGACACGGATGTCGGCGCCGACCTGAAGCGATGTACTCAGTGTAGAAAGATGATGACCTTACCTCCGTGAACCTCTTCACTGATTCGAGAACAGTTGCAGTGCTGCCCTTCTGCGGCAAGTGCGACAGCAGCCTTTTGAAGGCCTCCCATGCCTCCACCGACTACGAAGACGTGGATTATTTCATGGCATGATATGAGCTCGAAATTCCGCCTAAAAGCAAGTACCGGCGTGCCTCCAAATCCAAAAGAAGTTCTGCAGAGCAGCGATGCTGGTCGCTGAGGTAAATCAGTGATGTCTGTGGGTCGGAATGGTGTCTTGAAGCTGATATTATCTCGCTAATATTCTCCGGATGCGCCGCTCGGATAGTTCAACAAGAAAAATGGTTAGACCTTAGTCAGGCAAGGACAAGCGATGCAAGAGCAATAGACTCCAGTCCGGGATTCGCATAGGCTCGAGGTTTGTAGCATTATAAAGCCCGCTGAGCGCTCGATGCCAGCACGACGATGGAGAAAGCCGAGACGGCTTGATGCGATCACCTAGCTTGGCCACGCGTGACCTCTCGCTTGACCATCAGGACATTTGTAAAACGCGGGTGTAAGCGGGTGGCGCTGATGATCACCGCAGATCTGATATTGCCATCACTAGCCGTTGCCAGCGCCCCCCAGTTTAATGCCGGCCCTTCGGGTTCTTACAGAGTCGCCACCAGATTTACATGATGCGGACCATGTAGTGTCAGGTCACCACCAGATCTACATGATGCGGACCATGTAGGGTCAGGTCACCACCAGATCTACATGATGCGAACCATGTAGGGTCAGGTCACCACCAGATCTACACGATGCGGATCATGTAGTGTCAGGCCATCACCAGCCTGTCTTCTGATTCCAAGCGCTTGTCAGGTTCCCATCTATCTGGTACAGGTATCATAGGTTCATTCGAGCGCTTTCGAGTTCAATATATATCTTTTTTCTGCCAGCCGCCTAATAGATTACACAGACATCATTGAGGGTATTCTAGATGGTATTTGCGTCTCGTATGTGTTCGCTCGTCCGAATTGGGGTCTGGCTAGTACTTACTGCAAATTAAAAATCACCAAAACCCGTATCCTCCTCCAAATCTTCGTTCTCTTCTGGCCCAAACTCATCTTCATCTACCTCAGCATCCCCTTCCTCCTCCGGCTCACCCTCATCCAGATCCTCTTGGTCCCAGTCCTCCTCCTCCTCATCTGAATCTTCATCTCCGTCGGCGAGAACTTGGTCCCCGGCATCTTCCACCTGCACCTCCGAGTCGTCTTCTTCGTCATCGACTTCAGACATGCTGACATCCACATGACCGACTCCGCCGCCGAAGTAGCGCATGAACATGTCACGATCCACAAATCTAATGAAGTCGAGGTCACAAATTGACATCTTTATCAGCAGATTCAGAGACGTACATGTTGACATAATAAGTAGTCCAGTCTTCAGTATCGGCGGGAGCACGGGCAGCTGTCAGCTCTCGAGTAGCGAGAAGGTCGTTTGTGCGGCCGCTAGTAAACACCGGAATGAGATGGCTTCCCCGTATAACCTGTGCAGGATCCAAAAATCCAAATGCATATGGATCAGCCTCCGGAACGAAGCCGACTTTGGGTAGACGAGCTCGTTTGATACCGGCACGATACCCAGGCTCTACCCCGAGCCATCTAACCCACAAAAACTCCATCAACTGCGGTGTTGTTCTGTCTAGTCCAGCGGTGCGAAAGACGGTGGCATGGAAAACCCCCAAGAGTTGGCAATACCAATACGGATGTGCACCGTCTTCGATTTCGGGCGAGCGGACCATGAGGAATGCTGAAGTACGAGGGTTGAGTGTATCCCGAGCTCGCTGGACATCATATGTAGTGTAATTCACGCGAAGCGTTTGTGACGCGTAGATTTTGTTGTTGACTACGAAGACAGTTTGACGGTCAGCCGGCGTAAATTCTTCATGGGTATCACCGTCAAAGTCCCGGTTTAGAAGTCGCCCAAGAAGGTGGTCCTGAAGTTTGGGCAGAAAATTCTAGGGCTCATCAGACGGAGGGAAAATAACAAGTCGAATATGACTTACCATCATTGCAGGATCCTCTCTATTTGTGTGGATGAAATGGTAGAGATCGATAGGGTACCGCCGCGCGTTGCTGATGTGATGGTGGATGTCGGGTGGGGTGGCGCCGAGTGGATCGCCGTCGCCGAAGCCGACATGGTGGGCATGTTTCTTCTTGGTACGCGCCGCCACCCTCGCACGGGCCAGACGCATGTATCGTACGGCAATTTGTTGTGTATGGTTCCGCTTATTGGTCACCCCATACATCCGTTTCACAAGCCGGTGAAGACTTTCGCCCTGTACTGTTTTCAGCAAGTGTGACTATGAGAATACAGTGAAAATGACCAGCTGCGTTGAATATGAATCTGTCGGTCCAAAGAGTTCAATGGTTCGGACATAGTCGCCGATCGCGTGCCATTTGTATGTATTGAGATTCAACGTCTTGTTCTTCTTAGTCGGTTTAGTAGCTGTGGCGGCGGCGGCGGGGGTAGAAGCAGGGGCGGTAGAAGAAGCATTTCCAGATGCTGCAGCTTGTTGTTCGCGTCGGCCGCGGGCAGCAGTTTCACGCGGCAGCTCAAAAGTGGTATATTGCGAGCATGTCGTATTCTTGAAGTCTCGCATGAGCCGACCCACTTCAGGGGTCAGTTTCCGGAGGTGTTCGAGCGTCGGATCTGTGTGCATCCGTAGCTTAGCGATCGCATGCCATTCGGCCATCCGGTACAGGAGCTTAAGCACGCGATCGTTGTGCTCCAGAGGGAACAATCCATCGAACGCCGCGATCGCACATTGGAGTAGGTCTTCAAAGTCCCGTGCACCAAGCTTCTTCATTTCAGATGCATTTGTGGCAAAGCGGCGAATGGTGTCCGTTCCAAAACGTGGCATTTGACGATAGCTAGTCAAGCAATAGTCAGCATGTTTGAATAATAGACGGGATAGAGTGTAACTAACCGGCGATCAAGCTCGGTAACAATTTCTTTCCCACTAGGGAGAGCATACAAAAGACGGATAAGATGTATGAATAGATTTTTCCATACACCCAGTTCGAACTCGTGCATGAAATCGACCACTAGCATTTGGTGAAGGTTGAAATCATTGCCAAGGCGCTCGATAAATGCGTTCTGTATCACAAAGTTAGCGGCTGCAGGGTCAATAGATACACGGTACGAACAAATGTTGGAACTGATGAGGTATCGAATAGCAAATCTTCCACCCTGTTCGCCTTGATACCCAGCGCCGACACGTATATGTGACGGCGTGCAGCCCGGACGACATTTTCTAGATACTTCCGCGCGCCTGTAAGTCTGGCAGTAATATCCCGCACAAAGCCCATCTGGTGAAGCAGAGATTTGGGGGTGAGGCATCGGGGACACGGGCACCTTCCACCATCTCGGATAGTTGCGAGCAGAACCCTGTGATAACTGTGAGCATATTCTGCAACGGATTAGACTCGAGAGTTGACCCACTTTTCCGGATAGTCTGCAGAGTAAGTGAAAAAAGCGCGGATATACACGGCGCTCGATCCCGTCTGCGCATTTGATAACGATTCCGTACGTGTAGGCATGGATGAACTCGTCGTCGAGGAGGAGCTTCCAGACGGCTTGAAATAGCTCACGGCGGCAGTGGGTAAGAATATCGCTCTTTTGGGTCGACCATTTCGCGTGGAATTGAGAGATCTGATCTTGAATGGAATCGGGAAGCTACATGGTATTCTGATGAGTCGCAGTAGCCTCCCAAGTACAATCAACTCACCGAGGGAATGTATGCAACATGATGTTCAGCCCCGATATTAGGTTGAATGCGGAAGTACTTAGAAAGATTCCCGAAGAGCAAGTAGATCGGCCAAAGTTTGGCCGTACCAAAATTGGCCAGATGCGTAGAATCGGACCAGCCCATGAGCGCGGCGATAACCTTCTCGCGTTTGCATCCAGGATCGCCGGGAGGAAGCTTCCCTTGGCGCTGGATTCGATCGTGCTCGGCGATAAACACGTCGGAGTTATATAATTCGCTGTAGACTCGAGTCTCGTGTTCGCTGCCTCGGCGTTTGTGGAAAAGGGTGAAAGGAGCGAAATGAAAATGCCGGGAAAGGGGGTCTGCAAACGCTGACTTGATAATGGAAACGAGAGGGCGGTAATATAGGCCGGGTACCGCAAATGTTCGCGGGGGGACCGTAGCAGATCCCGAAGGCACCTCGATGTTAACACTAGTTTCTTTGAAGTCCTTGAGAAGAGGGAAGGCCGCTTTTGCATCCTGATCAGCCTGTTTATTAGCGCGACCCGCATTGAACCCGTCCAGATCATTGACGTCGAAACGGGGATCCTGGAGAACGTCCTGCACCAGCAAATTTAGCTCGCCCTCGGATTTTGTCGTGTTGCCGTTATTGAACCACTTCATGAGCAGGGAAGTCGTCCAATTCATTGCCGTGGGCGTACGAGATGAAGAAGCTTTTGAGAGTGCGGTCGACTGCCGGGGTTGAAATTGAGTCGACAGGTCCTCGAGGGATATCAATGAATCAGGGTCATACGAGGGACGGTGGAGGTAGCGCCGCCATAGGCCGAACATATTCACGGCTGTCTTGTATGTGTCTCTGACAATGAGAGTCACACGAGGCAGGGCCGCTGTCGGAGGAGGAGGCGTGGCGGTGGAGCTGCTCGCGGGCTGCAGAGGCTCTGGCAGGATATCCCTGTAACGACCGGGAAGACGAATGTGCCGTCTGGGTCGGCCGTTGATGGGCATATCGGGAAGGGGGGACTCGGAGACAGAGGCGACAGGCGCGCCATCAGACGGGGACATAGGTGGGCGTGAATCCGACTCAGAAACGACGGGCGCGCCGGACGGGGACTCCAAAAGTGGGCGTGAATCCGACTCGGAACCGCCGGCGCCAATTTCAAGCTGGCTCAGATTCAGCGGATTTGCGATGGGCATGGGGACATCTTCGTCTTTGCTGTCTGTATACCGAGCGGAAGAAGGCCCGGGAGAACTGTAGGAGTGCTTCACAGAAAATAATCCATTAGAGTGGTTTCTCAGAAAAATGAATGGACTCGGACACACAGATGGCCCGGCTTCCATAGAGAAATTGTCTTGGTCGGTCAAATTATCAAAATCTTGAGTGAAGGAGCGGCCCGATGAGCTATTCAGATGGGCTCCGAGTCCCCGGGCCTATTTGCCCAAAGATAAGTATTAGCAGTACTTGATGAACGAAGAAATACACCCACCGATCCCGACTCGGATAATGCTCGCTCTTTACGCTGCTGAAGAGTCTGTGGTGGAGGCTTCCTCGTCGGCTTCGGTCCAGGGCGGGATTTCGGGTTTTTGGACCTCTCCTGCCGAGCAGTGATTTGGTGACTCTGGTGAGCAAGCCATTTTTCGCAGTCTCTCTGATGTCGGCCTAGAGCACTCTGAGATCCGACTTCTGCCTTGCAGTCCGGCGCAGCACACAAGAATTTCACCATGCAAAGAAGAATGAGAAAGACGAGCAGAAAATGGAAGCTTTGTCGCTGCCGTCTGGAGTGCATAGGGTGGACGGTGACGGGCGTATCCCCTTTATCGCTAGGACCGTCGCGAGTCATTTGTAATTTCAAATGCTATCGCGATCACATGGAGCTGAGACACTAGTTTGTTGACTGTTTGATCGTGAATGCGTGAGCTCGGACGAAAAAGGGCGGCATCACGTTCGTACCTCTTGTTCTCCCCCATCATCCCTACCCGTGTCCCCCATCCCCCATTCCCAGACATGGCCAACAGCTCACGTAGTTCCACTTCCACCCGTCACCAGGGCTCTCGTGGCCGTTCCCGTCGCCGCTCTCGCAGCCAGTCTCGCAGCCAGTCTCGCAGCCTGCCAGCAGCTCGCCGCCGCGCCTCTCCACCAGCCCACCACCAAGGAGCTCCCGCTCCCGTCGCATCGAAGGTCATCTCACCCACCCTATCAGTCCTCATCCTCCCGGCGTGGTCACCAGGACGAGGAAGAGACGATGGATTACAAGCGCGCGTACCTTGCCCTAAAAGCCGACAACAAGATGAAGGCTAACAAGAAGAGGAAGCGCACCGCTGAGTCTGTACTATACCAGAAGTCGTCGTCGATACTTACATACACTAGGAAAGGCCCAAGTGTCCAGGCAATGGGGCGAGGCATTCGCATGCTCGCAGTCCTATTTGGTGAAATATCGACGGTGGTCACTGACGGCGAGGCCTACCAGCTGGCTCCCCTCGACGACGTCGAGTACGACGAGTTCACTAAGGACATTACGGATGAGCAGCAGAGTTATTTAATCGAGAAGCGCGAGTGAGTCATATACCCCGGCCTATTTCTTCTAATTCTTTGCATCGTCGCAGGGGCGAGAGAAACCTCAAAGCATACTTGCAGATCAAGCGGCTTGTACCTGTCCTCCGGGAGAAAATGGACGGCGAAGTCGAAGAGCTCGTCGCATTCTATAACGGGGTATGTGGTGATGATCCTGAGCATAGTTCTTGAAGCTGACTCTCGAATAGCTTCAGAAGGGCGCGAATGATTCCCGTAGTGAGGATCTCATCCGGGTGTCGCGCACGTTGGGCGATTGGATTAATCAAGAGCGCGACTTTCCTGACCTTGCTGTTTTCGACCACACGCCGCCAACCAAGAACGACAGGGGCGAAAGCGTGCGACAGTACGCTCCGATGCTGTTTGAGGACCGTGACACGCGTGGGCCTCAGAACGATTATTGCTGTGGGCTGCTCAGTCCCATTGAGCTCGACGTGTCAAAGGAAGAGTGCGTGTGGCGTCTACCTTCCGCTTTTGGACGCTGACTCAGCTTCGGCTTAGGGTCCGAGATGCGCTGCGCACCGCTTCCCATGAAACTATTCGCCTCGATGTGAGCTTCTATGCTCGTGTCTTTTACCGCGGTTTTCAGGGCGACCCCAACAACGTCGTCGATGGCTTCTTGAAGAGCAGATATCTCGTTAGAGTATGTTGTATCGGCTTTCAGGGAATAAGCTAACCTCGCCGCCACGTCACAGGCGTACAAGAGCTGCTTCACGGGTCCGTCGTCTGCAAAACATAACGCCGAGAATATCCCTCCCGAGAAGCGAGCGAGGACGACGGGCAAGGCCATTCGCAAGCCCGTATGTGAGATCTTGCGTATGAATGGCAAGGTCACCCCTCGCTCAATCGCTTATGTCGCCATCCTCGTACGTGGTGTTCATTCATTCTTAACCTTTCATTCATCTCTTCTTAGGTGCACCTTTCGTTGACGACGGCCCGCCAGTGGACTCAAGAATACTACGGCATCTCGTATCCCCAGATGTATAACTTCATCGTCGACTACCTGGAGGCTCCACCCGGAGGAGCTGCAGGAAGGGCACGAGCGGATGCGTTACTCGCCTGGTGGAACCAGTGAGTGATTTTCAGTCTCTTTTTTCTCGAATTTGACTTTCCCTCCACAGACAAATATTCCCTACTCACGCCTCGTCGGCGTCCGTGCATCCCACCGCTGTATCTTCCATGGATAAACTCCGTGCCCAGCACCAAGCCCGTGAGGCGGCGGCGGCGGCCGTTGCAGCTGCAACGTCTGATACGGCTGCCAGAATGCAGCCCGAGCAGCTGATGCAGGTGCGACGGCGGGAACCGAGTGGGAGTAGCTGCACCACCTGTAATATTTGAATGCCCAATAAAATTTCTATCTGCTTTTCCTTTCTGGCATTGAATTGAAAGTGCTATTATATACATGCAATATGTAACCGCTGCTCACGACATTCGCTGGCCATGGCTGTAGCTTACGATGTCTGGCAGGCTCACAATCAGAACTGACGAAGTCCTGGCGGGCTTGCGAACAGAACTAGTAAAGTCCTGACGGGCTCGCGACCAGGACTACTAAAGTCCTGGCGGGCTTGCGACCAGTACTGGCACAGGTCTGGGGGTTGCGATGGGAACTGATGAATGTCGCCTGCGCTGGCCAGTTCGCATCAAAGTGGATGTCGTTCGCCAGTGGCAAATCAGCGCGCGTCAGGCGGGTGGCAGATTACCGCTGATATGATCCGTACATTATCTTACCCGGCATGGTCATCCCAGATCAGCGTTCCGCAAAGTCCTGATGACTTCTTCCCTCATGACGAGGTCCGTGGCTGCATACTCTAATCTCCCGTCAGCCTCTGAAAATACACTGCTATCAGTGCAAATTCTGCGGACACATATCCCTCGAACTTCAAGCCCAACTTTACTGCGACTTCAGCGTGACGATCCCCAAACCTCTGGCTACTGTCTTCCCCATTCTCGGAACAAGCCAAGGCTTGGAACGGACTATAGGTCTATCGGCGCTAGCATCCGACTTTGAGAAACTCACGCGAGATGCGGTCGTCACGGAGGGGAAGCTCGAAGACGCATCCGTGCGGACGGCATTGGCGGACCCATCCGGATTCCCGAGGCAGGCGTTCAGGTTCAAAGAAACCATCCAGATCATCCCTGCGCTCAGTTTCCTGAATGTGGTGGTTAGTCTTGAGGGGACGTTCACCTGGGATGAGAACACGCATGTAGCGTTGTATGAGACTACCTCAGGCAAGTCTCTGGACCCGAGCTTCCTATTACTGATGCGGACGTTTGATGCGCTCAATAGACAAAGGCACAACGGTCAGGAAGATTCGCTGGTTTGAAGCTGTAGACGAAGGCACTCGCGTAACCGAACACATTGACGGCCATTGTCCCCCTCTGCTGCAGTGAGTTTCCTGGTGCTACATCACACTTACGTCTTTATTGATTTTTCTCCAGACCGATCACTCAGAAGATTGCTCGCGACGCGCACAGGTTTCTTCGTTCTTGATGTATCCATCTTTCGAATTTGACTATTGATGAAGGAACCACATGAATCTGTACCATACGTTGTTTTGAGGAGAAGTTCAACGTTGCATTTCTAGGACAAGCTTCATGACAGAAAGGAATCGAACAGGTTAGATAGATGGTCTCGGCTCGGCGATGCTACTAGTAAATGACTTCACTCGAGATCTATCCCCTTCAATGAGTCTTCGATTCGAGCCACGACGTGCTTGAAAGGAGGCGTCAATGATATAGTGCGGATCTCTTATCTTTGGTGGCCCTTGACAGGTGCAGGTTAGCGACACGGCTCGATCAAAATTGATCAGCCCCTCTCAGCCGCCTCTTTCTCCTCGTTCCCGCTCAACGCGATTTTCCTTCCACCCGCCTCAAAAACCCTTCGGAGGCGACTCCCCATCAATCTTGTCGTCACGCACCCACTCGAAAGCCCCGCCCGTATCGAATCACACGGCGCGTAAGTAGACGACGGACTAAAGGGAGCGGATATCGGTGATATCGGTGCATCCCTTGTGGCTTTTTCGGTCGTTTCAGGCGGGCGCTCACGTCTTTTGCCTTCAGTTGTACATTTCTATCACTCCAGTGCTGCCGGAACGACTTGACGCCGCACCTCAGGGACTCCGTGTGGTGAGTGTCGGAGGCTTCTTTCCCCGTGCGCTTGCCCTCATTTTGCGTCTTCTCAGACAGACGTGGACTATCTTTGCGACGCAGACCTTGCGAGACTGTTCAGAGGGGCTTTGAGATACAAGTCAGTCGTCCCGCTCCGGTCATCGACGGCAGTGCACTGACTCGACTTTGAAAAACAGTACATCTACACAGGTGGGACTTCTCTCGCTGCCTAACATCCTCCATCTTATTGTCCCATCTTGCAGCAATGTTGGCGACTCACCCCGATCGGACATGCCTACAAATGCATTAATCTCAAGCCGCGATTCAAAGCCGCCCCCTCCGACGCAGCGCAGGAGTCTGCTCGGTAGCGCGTGTGGCGGGCCCGGTCTGTTGTATCGCCCGATACGTCGGCCCGACTTTCACCGCCACAGTCCCAATCCGGAACCCCTTGTCCCCTGGGTTTGGATCGAGACGCCGCCTTGTTCTTCTCCTAGGACTTATCTTCTGACTTAACCTCTGACTTATCCTGTGACTCCCATCTCAATACTTACAGGAGCTCGACAAATGTCTCGCTCTTGTACGATTCAATCCCCAGTCATTTCTCCCTGATTCATGTGGCCTGTACTATACATTTGGGCAGTATTGTTCTCAAACCCTTACCCTCGAGTACGGTACCGAGTTCTGTATAAGTAGGATAGCTCTCGTCCGAATACATCAGAATTCTCTTGCTCTTCTTGCTGTCTGACCGGACATCAGACCCGTCTCAACTAGAGCAATACCTCACTTGATCAAGTGCGGGATCTTGTCTACATAGACAACCGCCTTATCGAGACTGGTATCTCGACTGTACGTTGCGCCAGCTTACTCACAGCAGTTCTCGAGACACTTCTAACACCGGTATATTTCCAGAGCTCCTCCACGACTAGTCGACTCCGCTCTACGGACCATTCAGCAGCTACCGAGTCTTCTCCCGCATTTGTTCTCCCGACAATGACTACACCCGTTTCCGACCCGCTCCTCCAAGAGCTAGCTTCCGTTCTCACCCCCGACATCTATTCGCGCCTTACCCCCATCCTTACCAACCTCGCGCAACGCGTAGCCGACAACGAAGCGACCATTACCACCCTTCGGCAGCACGCCAACGTTACGTCGGAGACGCTTACGGCCGCCTTTCGAGAGGCGCTCGCTCTCGCGCCTCCTCGTCCGGCCGAGCCCCATTCGAACGGCCGTGCTTCCGCCTTCCGCGTCGACCTCCCTCCGTTCTACGGCTCTCCCCGGGAGAATGTCCGTGCTTGGTGGTCCATCATCGAGGATGGACTGAAAGCCGCGCACATTGCCCGCGAGGATTGGGTCGTCACTATCAGCGCTCTGTTCCGCGACGCGGCACAGACCTGGTACCTGGCGAAGAAGGAGGCCAACGGTGGGGTTCCCATATCCTACGAGGAGCTTCACCGTGCGCTCAAGGCCGAGTTCGACTCCCCTGCGCGTATCGATGAGATTCGTCAGAAACTTTCCACGCTTTCTTACCGCCATAGCATCAACGACTACATCCTTCAGTTCCAGCGGCTCGAAATGCAGCTCGACGCGGCGGAGATGACTTTCGGCGACCGCAAGTTCTACTTCAACCACTCCCTTCCCTCCGAACTCATTTTCCACGTCAACCGCGAGAAGCCGACGACCATGGCCCAGGTCTACGACGCTGCTCGCACCTGGGAACGGGAGAAGCGGGTGGCGAACCCTGGTCACCGTAACGACCGCCACGTCGGGAGCCGTCCTCCGCCCAGCCGTGCGAGTGCTCCTCCCCCGAGTGTTAATCCGTTCAGCTCGGCGACCGCAGCATCGGCAAGCACGACGACCGCGCCGATGGACCTCGACGCGTTCGACGCGCGGCCGCGCGGCCCTCGTCCCGTGCCGGTACGTTCCGCCGATATGTCGCGAGTTCGTTGCTTTAATTGCAACCAGCTCGGTCATTGGGCTAAGAACTGCCGACAGCCTGATAATCGGCGCCACCGGTCGGCACCTCCGCCGCGGTCTTTTCCAGCCCCTCGCAGGTCTCAGCCGATGTTTCATTTCGGCGACCCTGAGCCCATCCGCCCCCGCGACGTCGCCAATCCCTATCCGCGCACTCGGCCCATTGTCGACACCAAGGCCGTCGACGACCTGCTCAACTCCTGCCTGCCCAGCCGCCCGAAGACCCCGACCGGGCCCCGTCGGCGGCTGACCCTTTGCTCGATGCTCAGTCTCGACGACAGCGAGTCGGAGGGTTTGCCCGTCTACGCGGCTATCGTATACGGCCGGCCGCGCGGACCCAAGGTTGCCGTCGACACCATCATCGACACTGCCGCCTCCGACTCGTACGTCAGTCGCGCCGTCGCCGAGGCCTGTGGAGCGGAGATCTTCCGTCTCCCGACTCCTCGCGATGTTGTCGGAGCTGGGCAGACGACCACTGTGGCGTTTGCTAAGTTCATGCTCGCCATCGGCAATGTCAAGGAGATCACGATGGCTTACCTCCTCGAAGACGACTCCGGTTTCCGCTACGACCTTCTTCTGGGGCGTAACTGGATGAAGCATTTTAATTGCATCCCCAACTGGGATGACAATTCCTTCCAGATTACGTCGCCGAAGACTCGTCTCTCGGTTCGTATTCAGGCGGTACGCGTTCCTGTTCGTGTTTCTTCATACTCGTCCGACGGATCCCCGCAGATGGATCAGCAAGATGCGTGCATCTTCGCGCACGACGGACCCGACGACCGCACTTTTGCGTCTGATGCTACCGACGGCGACGACGACCTTCAGACCCCTTCGCCAACTCCAGAGAACCAGACGGCGGCTACCGCGCAACAGCCGCTCGTACCCGAATTGACTCCCGTTTCGGCCGCCACGGCGCCGAAAACTTCCAAATGGTCCGCGTTTGGTGCTTCGCTAAAGAAGAAAGCGATGAGCACATTCCCGAAACTTTTCCGCAAAAAAGTAGGTTACCCACCTCCTCGCCGGTGGGAACACCACATTGACACGGGAGACGCGCAGCCTGTTCGCATCAAGGGCCGCCCGTACTCTCCTCTCGAACAGAAAGCCATCAAAGGCTTCGTCGACGAGGCACTCGCCGACGGGGTCATCGAGCCCTCCGAATCTCCTTGGTCGGCTCCCATTCTACTCGTACCTAAGAAGGACGGTACGTCCCGCGTCTGCGTTGACCTTCGAGCGGTCAATAGGTTGACTAAAAAGAATGCTTATCCTTTACCTTTCATAGAAGAGTGCTACACGAACCTCAAAGATGCGATCGTGTTTACGGCGCTCGACATGAAGGGCGCCTATTGGCAGGTGCGCCTCTCCGAAGCTTCGAAGGAGAAGTCGGCATTTACCTGTCGATACGGTCACTTTCAATTCCGCGTTATGCCTTTCGGTCTTACCAATGCACCCGCTACCTTCCAAAACATGATGAACGACATCCTCCGCGATCTTATCGACGTCTGCGCGATGGTGTATCTCGACGACATCATTGTGTTCTCAAAGACCCTCGGCGATCACGAACGCGACGTGAGTACGGTCCTCGCTCTCCTTGACGCCGAAGATCTTGCCCTGAATGCTGATAAATGCTTGTGGGCGCAGGACGAGATCTTGTATCTCGGCCACTACGTCTCTGGCGAAGGCATTCAGGTTAATCCTGACAAGATCAAGGCAATCCTCGACTGGCCCGTACCTTCGAATATCACCGCGGTTCGTGGTTTCCTCAATCTATCCGGTTACTATCGCCGTTTCATCCCGAACTTCGCGAAGGTCGCGAGCCCGATGTACGACCTTCTTCAGGGTTCCCCGAAGAAGGGCGCCGCCATCTCCTGGAGTTCCGCCTGTCAGCGCGCGTTCGATTCCCTCAAGCGCGCACTTACCTCGACCCGAATGCTCGTCCATCCCACTCCGTGGCGTCTGTTCGTCATCGACTGCGACGCCTCCGGCAACTGCATCGGCGCCGTGCTTCAGCAATGCATCTCCCCTGTCGATGGTCTTAACGACGGGGGGGATATCGGCAAGCTCGACTTCAAGGACAAGGACTTGCGTCCGATTGCCTACGAGTCCCGCCGGCTGACGCCCACCGAACAGCGATATTCTGCCCAAGAACGGGAGATGTTAGCTGTGGTTCATTCCCTCAAGAAATGGCGGGGATACATCGAGGGCTCCCCGATTGTGGTACGTACCGATCATGAATCCCTCAAATATTTCCATACGCAACGCCATCTCGGCCGTCGCCTCGCTCGTTTCCACGACGATATCGCTCATTTCGACGTGCAGATCGTTTACCGCCCGGGCCGTTCGCAAATCGCCGCCGACGCGCTCTCGCGTCGCGAAGGACATGACGACGTCCCCGATTCCGAATACCAGCCGCTATTCGTCCACGCCACCGAGCTCAGCCCTGACGATCACGCTGAGGCTTTCAAAACTCTCGAGAAGCACCGCACTGACCTTCTCAACGGTGTCGAGGTCAAGGACGGCAAGTATCGCGTTCGCGACAATGTCCTGTACCGCGACATCAGCCCCGACGGCTCGACGAACCCGCAGTACGTCGTCGTACCTACCAGTCTTCGCGACGCCGTCGAGCTCGTCAACGCCCTTCACGTCGACCTCGGTCACCTCGGCATCACCGCCGTTCAGGACGCCCTTCGCGTTCGAGCTTGGATGCCGTTCGTTACCGAAATCATCGAGCACGTCGTACGTACCTGCAACAATTGTCAGTTCACTAAACGAGACCAAACCGTGCCGCAGGCACTTCACCCTCTTCCCCGCGTCGACGCCTGCGATGTCTGGGCTTTCGACTTCGTCGGTCCGCTGCCGAAAACAAAGAAGGGAAATCTTTACCTTCTGACGACGATGGACCACGGGACCGATTTCACCTTCGCGGTCCCCCTGGTCGCCCGTTCCGCCGACGCCGTCAAAACCCTGTTCTATACGATCATCTCGCTATTCGGCTTGCCCAAGTCAGTCCTGACCGACAATGGCGAGGAATTTATGTCGTATACCTTTCAAAATGTCCTCCAGCGCTTCCAGGTACATCACCTTCACACCTCCCCTTACCACCCGCAGACTAACGGCCGCCTCGAGAAGTTCAACGACACTCTGGTGCAGATGTTAGCGAGGTTCTGCGCTCCCGATCGGCAAGATCAGTGGGACGAGTACCTACCTGATGCTCTTCTCGCTCACCGCGCGCATACGAACACCAGTCTCGGTGCATCGCCGGCCTTCCTGATGTACGGCCGTAACCCGCGTCTTCCCAATCAATCGGTATTCGACACCGTTCGTATTCCTCCTACCGATGCTGAAATCGAAAAGCTTCAGCACGCTCGTCTCGAACATATCAAGAACCTCGAAACTTACCGTCGGGAAGCCAACGCGAAAGCATTGGCGCGTCTCGAAGCTGAGGCCGACAAGCGCGACGACGACATGGTCGAGCGCGGCCTTGGCATCGGCGACCTCGTCTTGCGGCGTAACGAGCGCGAGACGAAACTGCATCCCCGCTGGGACGGTCCGTTTATCATCTACGACGTGTCGAACAAGAACACTTACCAGCTCATGACCAGAAGCGGCTACATCTTGCGCCACCTCTACAACGGCTCCCGGATCCGTCGCTACCACTCCCGTCTCGACTCTCGGCCTCTTGAGGTCCCGGACTCCTCGCTTTGGTATGCCTCCGGGGATCTCCAACGTCGCGACGCCCAGCACCGCTTGAGGGAGAGCAGAAGGAAGTAGTTGTTTGCTTCTGATTTGACTCCCAAAATCACGACACCTGACAACCGGCAACTCGACTTGGACACATCTCCGCTCTCCACCGACTTCGTTCTTCCCATCGCTTTTTATTCGCCTTCAACGTTCCCGCCTCCCGCTTTTGCAGGAGCAAAAGGTTTAACGGTGGGGTCATGTTGTATCGCCCGATACGTCGGCCCGACTTTCACCGCCACAGTCCCAATCCGGAACCCCTTGTCCCCTGGGTTTGGATCGAGACGCCGCCTTGTTCTTCTCCTAGGACTTATCTTCTGACTTAACCTCTGACTTATCCTGTGACTCCCATCTCAATACTTACAGGAGCTCGACAAATGTCTCGCTCTTGTACGATTCAATCCCCAGTCATTTCTCCCTGATTCATGTGGCCTGTACTATACATTTGGGCAGTATTGTTCTCAAACCCTTACCCTCGAGTACGGTACCGAGTTCTGTATAAGTAGGATAGCTCTCGTCCGAATACATCAGAATTCTCTTGCTCTTCTTGCTGTCTGACCGGACATCAGACCCGTCTCAACTAGAGCAATACCTCAGGTCACTGCAGCCACGTGTATTGACACGAGGGGCAGAAGGACAATGGAGCCGAATATTCTCGCAATTATATAAGACACCACTATCTATCTTTCGCTGATCATGACGGCACCTACTGATCAGGTCGCTTGTTCCAACAGCTGTGGTCAAAACTCATGACCCGTATTCCCATCTGAGCCCTTGACACCAAAGTACGCACCCCAAATCGTTCACCCTGTGAGAAAGAGAGAGAACGCAAATCAGCCACATGTGCGGTAGGCAGTATAGCCGACACTTGAGAAGCGTACCCGAGCGTCATCGGCGCGTTCGCCCACATTGCCAGCGCGTCAGTGTCAATCATGCTGACTATGTCTTCCGCGCTGGGCCCGTGTACTGCGTCTGCAATGAAATTGAATGAGCTCGTCGAGTCGGCTTTCGCGCTCGCGCTTGGGCTCGACGACGAAGACGTCCCTTCTGAATCCGGAAACGGCCGCCACGTCACTTTATTTGCACTCCGGGGCGTCTGGCTGTGAGGATTGCCGGAGTGCACGCCGTCGCTCACGCAGGACTGGAAGTTCGCCTGCGAAAAGACAGGCAGGCGGCCAAGATCCGCGCTGTGGGTCGGTAGAGAATACGGCGGAGCGGGTGCGCCGACCCACGCGAACGATGTAGATGCGTCTAGCGGCGAACCCACTCCGTACTGGAATTGCGTTGGGCCGTCGTCTTCTAATGCCTTAACATAGTGTTCACGGTGTTCTTCGCTCTTGTGCTCGTCACGCCTGCGTTTGTGAGGATTCTTAATGGCCTGGCCGCGATCCCCACTGTCGGTGTTCGTCTGCGATGGTGGGGCATTTCCTATACTAGTCAGCAAGTGCAGAACGTCCCAGAGAACGCCGGCCATCTGCCACCTGCACGAAGAGGAACGAGTGAATTGAGGAGTCGTCATCATGAAACATAGATGTAGCGCACCGTTCCTCACAGCATTGGATCGCGCGCATGCACTTGTGTACCTCCGCAAGCGTCGTATTCATGTGCGGCTGCAAACCCGTGCGCTTACCGCTCCATACGTTTAACGAGAGTACGATGCCTGATGTAGCTATCAACGGCTTCAAACCGCAGATGCATTTTAGCACAGATCGATCATGTACAAAAGGCCTCACTAGAAGGATGATAGCCGGCGTGTTTCCGTCCGCTGGCACCACACCTCTGCAACGTGGCTACACGATCTCGCGGCGTTGGTGCATATCGCAAGGCTCGGTAACGCCTGCGAATGTCACAAGCGTTTACACAGACATGAACCACTCGAATAAGACGGGAGACGCACGGTGGGCGGTGCCTTCCGCAGCATCGGTATGAAAGGGCGGTGGATCGTCATCTGCACGTAGTAGTAGTGACAGTACAACACAACGGATTGCCGAAAGAGACCGGAGTCTGCGCGATTGGGGTCCCAGCGTACTATGCATGAACGAATAGTTAGGAGTGAAGTCAGTCGGGGGGAGGAGGCAGAAATGCGGACGATGTTCAGGAATGTCTTCCACCCATTTATTGAGAGCTGAGTCAAGTTCAGCGACAAGGTGCACCTCCCAGGCATCGTCTCGCAACGCCAGCTTCGCTTTAGTTTTGTTGAGAGAGTACTGAAAGTGAATGGCATGAATGAATCATGGATCAGAGGACGATTTTAACTCACGAGCATCTTCAAACTAAACGCGAGGATGTTGCTGAGGCGCAAGAGTGAGATAAAGAAGGACACTCGGGAGGGCTTTCCCGGCGGATGGCGGAACGTTTGTTGGGGATCGCCCGGTTCCCAGTACTCGTCGTCGCAGTCTACAGGCAAGTCGATATCGAAACTGTTCATACGTCAGCCGAGTTGGCCGGAAAACATTACACAGCGCTCTCACTCATCATAGTCCAATGCACACGTCCTTCCTTGAGCGCAGCTCAGCATGCGGTCGTAGTACACTAAGATCCAAAAGGCACGTGTCCAGAGTTCGGAGTCCACACCTGGACGGCCTTGCGCCGATTGACGATGCCTACCTGCTTCCTGTTCTCATTGCATTAGCTGTCAAAAGCGGAGTCTTAGATCGGAATCGATGAATGAAACCCACCTGGACCAACCGCAGGCCGATGCCGATCAACGAATATGCGCCACGCGGTGCGGAGCCGTCAAGGAATTGAACGGCTAGCTGTGAGGAGTCATCTGGTCAACAACGATGTGCCGGGCGCAGCCGCTACGACGAGGCAAGAGAAAACCCACGCAACAATACTGTACATCATACAGTGTCACCGGAGCAAACAGGAGCCCGTCGAAGGATGGTGAGACTTGCTCGAAGTACTGCCATCCACATTTCAATGGCACCCTGGCGTCAAAGACGCGCGGGTCGTTGGAGAAACGGGAGCCAATAGCGCACATAAGCAGAAGGTTGGCCCCGAACCTCTTGTCGCGGAGGTGCAGGCCGTCGGCAAAGGCGCGCTCGAAGGTGGGTCGGTGAAGGAGCGGGAGACAGACGTTGCCGTGCTCGAAGTATAGCGAAATGAGAGCGGTGAGGACGTCCGGAGGGGGGAAAATATAGTGAGGCGGTGATACCGGCTGTAGATACTGCTCGTGGTCGAAAAACAAAAGTTAATCAGCACATTACCAGTAGGCGAACAATGTCGGTACCTACAGAGGACGTATTCCAGTACTCCATCCGGCGGTCAGTCCACGTGGTACGAGTATCGGTATATTCCTCTCGCAGCTTGATAGCTTCATGCAAGAGGATGGCTTCACTCGACTTGCCCATGAATCCATGCTTTTGTTCGTCCATGGTCATTTTTTGGAAGGCTTCGACGACTTGCACATGGGCGAAATCGTCACCGTGCGGGGTGGTCGCCTCGTTCATGCTGCGGATGCTCAGGGCGGCAAGCTCGACACCGGGACCCATGCTCGGCGCTGCAGGTGTTATGAAGATAGGTGAGTTTTGACTCCATCCAGTGGTGCTCAGCGATGGCGACGAATGACCTGCTTCGACGGAGAGCTTGGGCCGTATGAGATTTGGGATACCGTATCTGAAGCGAGAACATGGCACTCGCCTTCTGCACCAGCTTTTCCGCAGCTGCCAGACGAGCCTTGAGTGTTTCTGTGTGGCTATCAGGTGTCAGTGGGCTTTACAGCTCAGCAAGACGAGAACTGACCTTTTTTGTTTCTGTAGCCGTAAGACTTAAGATGCAGTCCGCCAGGCCATCACGTACCGTCGTCGTCGGCGCTCCGGAGTACACGCACTCGAGGCCATTTTCATCACAAAATGTGCATTTTTTGTTCAGCATCCGCAAGCCATCACCTTGAAGAAAACGTCTCAATTAATCCGTGGAAGGCGGAGGGCTCAATGCATACACCCTTCTAAGATATGTGTGAACATGAGCGAGACGCAGAGCAAGGACTTAGGCGTACTTCTCTTCTGCCTGCAGACGTCGCATGCTCTCTGAATACGCCGCTTCTTTTCCGGAATCGGCAGGCTTTGAGGAGAATCTGAGTCGGAGCTGGACATGATCGTTCGCGGAAGGATTTTGTCCGGTGCCGATGGCAATACAAACTCCGATTGGCGCCGCGTGTCTGACTCATGTCGCCCCATCGGGAATGTTGACGTGTCACGTCCGACAGCAGCCTGCTCTTGACCTGCTCTACTTAATCCCCGCCTCGGTTTCCAGAAGTTGAAGAACCTACACTGCTTATACTTATGGCACCCTGCAACTGTTTCATCCACAGCAACTGTGCTCCAGACTTCAATGTGTATTCTAGAAGTTCAAGCTGTGAGATACTTAGCATCTCGACTCGCACTGCATGACACTGCCGAACGGCACGCCCGGTCCGTGTATCAAAGGTGTACAAAGCTGTGAGGCTACATATGTATCATCGAGACTCCAGCAGACTCCCTTAACATCGGCACTAGTCAGTCTTTGTCCCTGCTGTATGCCATGCCAACCTCTTTTCGGAGACCTTTCTTTCGCCACTTCAGGCTCCATTCTGTGTCCTCCAAGACCGAAGCAAACAAAAAGGACATTCGCAAAAGCCCTCCACGGAAAGATTGCTGGCATTTGTTTTCTTTTGGAGGGAATCATTCTAGTCGGGAGCTTTCTCCTGCTGTGGCCTCCGGCCCTGCTCAAGACTTTCGCCTCGCACGAAACGTTCTCACAACGTCTTTGAGAGCGCTCGGCGCCGCGACCTACAACCTCCCGATCGGCGGGATGCTCAGCGTTGCTATCGAACCGCTGCTACTCATCATGGGCCAAATCGATGTAACCAATTCGTATGCTCTTGCGTGCTTATCAATACTCATTCGATCGTGCTCAGGCAATGACATCCAATACACAGGAAGTCATTCAGTTGGCTGAGCGGATCGAGCGACTCAGGGCAATTGTGACCGACGTCGAATTTCCGGACCGAGGTGCAGAAATCGTAGTAGCTTTTCAACGGTAAGTTATATGTTATCTCTGGGATTGCCGCGACCTCAGTCTAAACTCCGTAGCGAGTTGCAGTCAATAAAAGACGACATAATGGGTGCTCAAGCACAGAGCAAATTGGCCCGATTCTTTAACAGCACAGACGATGCTTCATCACTTGCGAAGCACAATGTGAATCTGACGCAGTTGATCGCTGAATCCACTGTGAGTCACATAAGTTATTCATTCAGTCCGCGCTGAGTGATAATATCAGTTGGCTACTGTGCGAGAAGTGCGGACATCCGTCACTGGTATCGAGGTGCGTCTACAGTTGTCCCTAAAGGCGACTGTGTACCTCTGTGCACTCACATCTCGGGTTAGAGGTCATTGTCACTGCAGTCATTTACGCCCCCACGCAGCGACCTTCCGATCGAATTTCCAAATCACCTGTCCATTAGCTCAGAAGGGCCCCTTGAGTTAGTGGGTAACACCAGTACGCTTATCTGGCCTTGAGTCGACAGCGTAGACAAAATTTACCCATATATTGCCAGAAATGCGGATACCGGCCTATAGTACTGCGGTGCGTAGAGTTGTCTGCTAAAAGAACTCTCTATTCATTACCCAATCTAGCGATCAAAACGGTGGTCGACGTCCGAACGTAGCGATTCATCATTTGAGCCTTCAAAAACCCTTGACTTCGGTGTCGGGGGGTTCATTGAGCTAGGGAATATCACCGGTACGTTTTTTGGTCTCCAATCGACAGCGCAGACATAATTTATCGGCGTGCGTAGGAGGTTTCGGAGGCTCAGGCGGTGAAGGTCGCACTGGGGGCGAAGGCGGGGAGGGCGGAGGTCCGGATTTAGATGTTCTGATGGACACGATCTGGAAGGTTAGAGACGTTTCAGGTTAGCTTCGGGTTTGAAAATAGATATCCCGCTCATCCTTACTGACCGGCTCGAACCTAGGAGGGAGAGGTGGGACTGGCGGTGTCGGAATTGATGTTGGAGGGAAAGGCGGCATTGGAAAGGGCCCGGTGATACGAATTACACGCAGGCAATGGGATTGAATATGCACTTGCCCATTACTATGACAGCCTCTTAGATTCTTTGTAATGTGTCCGTGTCTGCTTTCATGTACATTTGTAACACTATTGATCATTGGCGCTATTATTAACATCTTGGCACACTTTACTGGCTGGCAAGCGGTACTTTGCACCGAGAAATAAGATTTATATACTCTTACCTCCACAAATCAATGCAACATGGTCATCTGAAGTCTTTGCGAGCTTTATTGTGTGCAGTAAAAGAAGTACTGGAGTTGCCGAGCGTGCCGCGCCGCCGCATATCTTGAGCCGTTCCGTTGGTAGAGCCTCGTTGAAGCACGGAACGCTTCGGCAGGCTTCGGCGGTGGGCTTCGGCAATATTGGCATCATCAAGATCAAGCATCAATTTACGGCCGTAACTTGAAAAACCACAAGATTCAAACTTAATAAACCTCAGTCCGAGGTCAACGAGACAATTTTCAAGAATGGACAACTCTGAATACCACAATAAGCCACCGTTTGTAAAGGACGAAAAAAGATAACACACTCGAAGGCCCAATCAAGAGAGGCAGGGACGAGGTTGGGGTTGCTCGCAACGGCGAAGCCACCGGTATCTCCCCTAGGAATACAATCACTGGCCACAGTGGGGCCGAGAATTTGCTGTTCCGCAAAATGAAGCATTGAGTTCTTTGACCGAAGAAGCAGTACTGGAAAGCAACGCTACTCACAGAGACACCGGAGTAGCAATACTCCAACGTAACGGTTCCCGTGGGGTTCTCGTTGATCCAAGCATACAGGCAGGTTCCGAGTGAAAATTCTTGTACGAAGCCTGCTGGTACAACGAAGAGTGTCGGTTCTGCGAAGGGAAATTCAATAAGATGCCGGTGTGCAGGATTGAAAGAGATAATCATTCACCGCCGCTTTGCTCGTCTGCTGCGACAATCGCACTACTAAGGGCAGTGCAATCCGCTTGGGTGGGGCCTACGCCAACGCCGAAGCAATTGAACGTGGTCGTTTCTGGGACAGATGCTTTGTTTCGGCGACAAACCGGGATACATCAAACTCAATTGACTGACCGCCGGCACCGCAAGAGTTGAACGTCTGTCTCTTGTCCAAGGACCTGCTGTTATGAGCAGCCAGCGCCTCGACCGAGCACGCCTTGGTCGAAACTTTGAATTCGTAGCCGCCGGCAGTGACATTGTGCGTCTCAACAAGCACACGGTCGCTCATAGGGCATACCGATTTGTATTCGGCTTGTATGTGTCATCCATGAGTTAGAGAGCGGCCAGTCGATATGGAGGAAGTACGAACAGCGACTGGGGATTGTCGAACAAAAGACACTAGATGCGAAAGTTATTGAGGCAACCAGAACAGTGAAGACTTTCATGGCTGGGCAGTTCGAACGCGTCGACTGGATTGAGCGACGCGAATCGAGACCTTTTATTCACTCTATCGCAACGCTTGGCAAGGTACGTTCGGGATTGCAATGTGCTGCCAACTGTCAGATAGATGGACAGACTTGCGACTTGATCCTCCCTGGCAGACCCAATTATCGAGGTGAATAATTGATCGATCAATAGTTGCGCGGATTTTTTCGGCAACTGAAAACGAACTTGTGGAACATAGAATGAGGCTGAGTTTCTCTAATTTACGGTCAGCGCACAGCGCAGGGTTGAACTTTCCGGGACAAGAAATGTTCATCTTGTCAGACTTGTCACTGGCATGAGGTGTGAATAGTTGGGAGCTCCGCTGTTCGCGGTTTGGTCCCTGACCATCACCCTTCTTCTTTTCATCTTTGAGCGAAGTGAGAAGAAGAGGACTTCTTGAGAAGATGCGATGAGTTCGCACATGTGAGTAGTGGTTGACTTTGCCAATTTGGAGCAGGAGAAGAGACTGTGAACTATTGACAGACATTGCTGGTACCTGACAGTGTCAGAGAGAAGTCAGTGCGACAATGCGTATTTGGGTATTACATCGTTGGCTCAGAGATTCAATGTGTCGGTCCGGTCTGATGACGGCCGGGTCTCTCGCATTGTCTAACACTTGCCACACCTGTTTGTCAAATGCCAGTCAGATGCCGCTGGACTGCGGGTCGAATGCCCTGCCTAGTAGTACGGAAAGTGCCATTGACGTTGCCCCTGTGTCTACTTATGCTTTCCAATGCTGTGGCCAGTTTGAAATATGTTCATTGGCAACACTGTGCCTTCAACTATCCTTTGACTTCTGTGCGATATCCTACACACATATCTTGCTCAATTTTTCCCTCCCCATATATATTTCGACCATCTCGGCAAGTTTGATCAAGTCATTCTCTGCATCTGCGCGGCGCCGGCGATGGGCGCGAGGCCGGTCCAGCGATCTTTGACGAATACTGAATAAGCGATGTGTTCATTAGCAGTTGATATTATCTGGATGATGTTCGAAGTACGCACACTCAGCAGCGATCGGGACCCCCGCAAAGTCGGCGAAGTTGCCTGTCTGGATCGCCTGCGCGTCGCCAAATGCAGCGGTGAGATGGCTAATTGCGCTCCCGCAGTTGTCGCAGAAGACGCGCGTCACTGGCCGAGCGTCGCGTATGAGTGGATCACAGTAAAGAGAAGGAGAGGGATCAGACATACCGGTGTTCCCGCTGGCGGCTTTGATGCTGTACTCTTTGACTGGGCCAGTAATGGTGACGTCTTTCTTGGGTGCAAGGACGTTGGTGCTGAAGGCGCTGCCGCTGGTCTCGCGGCAGTCTGTGCAGTGACAGATGATCTGTGATCGAGATAAGTCAGTCAATGCAGCGAAAATGACTTGGGAACCAGGGTATCAAACCTGTTCAGTGTGTGTTGATGCGAGTTCAATGGTGGTCTGGCCACAGAGACACGATCCTTTGTGCGGCATGGTATGTAGTTCGGTGGACGGTGGTCAGCGGGGTGGGAGTAACTGAAATGCCAGTGGAATAGCTCTTATATCTCCCGGAATGCGGCATCCCGATGAACCTCACATGTGACAGCCCCTGGGAGCAAACGAGAAGCGAATGCATTATCCACGGACGTTTCCTTCCCACCGGCCCCAGATCTCTATGCAGAGACGACTCAATTGTCTATAGAGGTTCCCTCCCGCTAGCACCTTGGCTGGCTCCATAGTTTCGTACAGGGATTGTCAACCGTGCGAAATGTGCGTACGTAGTGATATCTTTGTAAACAACGTTCCAACTGCTTTTCCGAGATAAAGCATCCCTGCATGACAGCTACGTACCTACCGACGGACACTTTACGGCGTACACTTGGGCTTCGTTTACTATGGAAGCATCCTAAAGCATAAATTGTATGCATCTACCTTTCCTGCGTCGTTGAACACTCTGGGCTTGCGCGCGAGTCCGAGGGCTCCTGTTGAACCAGGGAGAGGGCGATCCAAATTGAAAGACATCTACATGAGCTGATTTTTGCTTTCGATCGACGCAAGGACAGCTATCATCCGGAACAGCGCAGAGTTGACGCGAGAATCTTATCTTTTTCGTGAGATCTTGAGCGGGGGCTCACACCGTGATATGGAAGATCTTGTACAGTTCTATGGATGGAAAGATAATGCTGACCGACGAGGATCGAAGACGTTCGAGAGCACAGGGTGTGCATCTGCCTCCTTGTAACTTCGTGCATTTGAACAGGTGCAGCAGAAAGTCCGTTCGATTCGGGGACGGGGGGTACGCGACTCTTTTTGTGATGTACAGGAGGATGATTTCTTCGGAGGTTGACTGATTGTCGAACACCAAGGGACAGCTCTCAAGCAAGATGCGCTTTTTCCATGATCCAAAGAAGGCAGTATCCTCCAACGCCGGCCGTGGACGAACGCTGTGCGCGCCTCCGTGCACTTGGGCTCTCGGTGGGGGAAGTCCTGCGGGGAGCCTTCGCAGCTACGAGCGTCTGCGCGAGCCCTTTCGTACGCGACAGCCAGCGAGATACAAAGAAGGTAAGATGTCCACCTCTCCGCAAAGAATGTCCATTAGAAAGATCTACATATACAAGCAACGTAAGTAAGAAGGACGATATTGCGACGAGACATCCGTCTGACCAAACGCGGGGTGAAAAGACGCGAAGGGTCTGTCGTCTGTGAGAAAAAGGACGTGTCGACATCCAGATAAGTCTCGCGACATCCCCAGAGAAATCGCGAATGAGTGTATTTATACTCTGGGGTGAGTATCGTGGGTCGGATACAGCTCGTACGCACTGAACCGGCTCGATGTGGTTCCGGATCCGGTGCTGCCTGCGAGAAGGAAGGTGTGCGAGGAGACGAGATAAGCTCCAGCGCGGGAAGAGGGGCTGACCCTGCTCTGAGACACGCTCGAAGGAGATAGAGACGCATAAGTGTCTCAGTGCGACGGGCACACCGCCGAGTCCGATGCTTGCGTTCCGCGATGTATGCGGTAATCTGTCGTCGCTCGAAGGGAGAGCCAGCCTCTATAGCCAGTGTCTCAGACTTACAGGTGACAAAAACAAAGAAACGATGACGCACAGTGCCGAGAAAGGAGCCGCCGGGTGGAATCCGAGGGACGCACAGTAATGCGGCTCTGGTACGCAGCCTCGCCGCGCCCCGCCTTCTCGTGCGGAAAGCGCGAGAGCCGGGCGATGGCTACCATGAGGATCATCTCGACGCCGCTGAGGGTACCCTGCGCGACGTGCACGGGAAATGGGAGCGGTACAAGCGGCGGCGGGCCAGGGAAGGCGTCGCGCCCGATGATGAGGACGGCTATGGTCATGGCAAAGCCGACAAGCCAGGCAAAGACGAGAATGGAGGCACAGCCGGCGGTGGGTATGGATGTGAAGATCGCGTGACGGCGAACGTCGGGGGTGCGAGCCGAAAGAACGAGGACGGCGATGTGGTAGACGATGGTGGCGACGCTTGCGGAGAGATTCATCCAAAGCCCGAGGTCGAGCAGGCCGGTGAGAAAAATGAAAACGCAGAAGAGGAGGGAGATCCACGTGAGCAGGTACAGGGGCGTAAATCGCATGCGTTGGCGCCAGGCAGGCCGACGCCCAAAGCTGAGAATACGCCGCAGAGTGGGCGGGGAGGGAGAGCGTCGACGACGTGGATGATGATGATCAAGAACAGTCTGGTAAACAAGACAACAGCCGGCACCCCGGCGATCAGTGATCAATATCGATCAATATCATGCACTGCCAGGCCGCAATGTTCGAAACTCTTGGCAGCATTGATGAATGCGACGCCGGCCGCAATTGATTTTTCGCAGAAAGTCCGTAGACCCTCGTTGCAACTTCGCTAATGACGCAGCGAAGATACGTCGATCTGGAGGTTAGAATATACTACAATTACTTGGTAGCAGTACAATAGCAGTAGTAGATAATAATTACTGTAGATTTTGAATCTATGGTCTAAGTAGTAAGTAATACACTCATACATGGTCGCCAAATTACCGGAATTATGGCCCATGGGTGTACCCACGTAGTGAGAGCAGGGGGTTTGTCAAGCGCCCAATTCTAGGAACGAACAGCCATGCGTCATTTCACGAGCGCAACGAACAGGGCGGTCTTATGGCAGGATACATGTAGCAATATTATTACAAAATTCACAAAAAACACACCACCCTCAGTTGAGGAAAAAGACACATCTCTGCTTGAATGCAACAGCTTCATAGTCTGGAAAAAAAGGCATAACCCCGGAGTCATGCAATTTACACACCTTACCAAAAAGGTAACATCTTCAGAGCCTGGAAAAAATAAAGCACAACCTTCAAAGAAAAAGGCACAACCCGACTGGAAATCTAAAAGTGACACAACCCCGGATCCAGAGTCCACAAAAACAACACAACCTGTGTTCCCATTGAGATTATACATTGGTCTCTGACTTCATGGTGTGACAGATGCCGCATGATGCCGGGAGAGTCTATTGATCCGGTGATTGCCTGGCGGTGGGGCATGATGCACCATACATCACACTGCCTGGAGCATGACATCGGCATCTCAGTAGGCATCAGGCATCATCGGGTCACCGTGGGCATCATTTGGCTTTCCACGAACTATTTAGTATTGGCCTCCCCGGTTCCACTGTATTCCACTCGTATTCCACTCGTATTCCACTCGTATTCCATTGGAAACCAGTGTATTTGAAGGATCTGTTCCACCCCTAATCATTGCTGATCAGCCGTTTGGCAGCTTTGCGTGTATTACTGGCCGCAGCCTGTTTGTTGTCTGCTGTGTTTCCGATCACTCGGCTGAATGTCACATCAATGTCACCAAATGGGAAAGAAATTCAAAGAGTTAGGCAACATAGACCATACAAACTTAGGGTCTGAGGTTGTGCCTTTTTTTTCTGACAAATGGCAGGCTGTGTCGATTTTTTCAACCATGTTTTGGTTGTGCCAAATTTGTCCACTTTGGGTTGCCCTGTTCTGTGGGCAATCTGGGTTGTGCTGATTTTGAAATTTGGGGTAGTGCAATTTTTCTACTACTCTGAGAGTTGTGTCAGTAAAATGAGTTGTGCTTTTCCTCTCTCTTGTCTGCGTGTGCTATATTCTCTGATGTGTCTGACATGCTGTTTTTTGCCGTGAATTCCATGAAGTTGTGCTATTTTTGCCAAAAAACAGCCAGTTGTGTGAAAAAATAATTTTGCTACACGTATCCTTCCATACGGTCTCCACGCGCGCCCGGCCGCGTCTCGCCCCCAGAGCCGAAAGACACCTCGTTCATTTCTTGAGATCACCGCGGCCAGCTTGTTCACCCTCTCGTGTCAGTCAAATTCAGTCCAGGAGTTCCGGATGATTAGCGGCGGCGTACAGTACCGTACTGTACTATTCCGATCATAGGTTCACGGGGTGTCACCCATCACCGAACATGTTCACTGGGTAACATGTTCATTGATCGGCAATCACATCAAAATTACCATAAATGGAATGCCGGCCGATGCCGGCCGGAATTTTCGGCTGTTTTTAGCCTATTTGGGCCGAAAAAAACTGTCTGTAACCGTCACTGGTACCGAACATGTTCAGTTCACGACCCCCCGTCACCTGAACATACGATTGGAATGGTACAGTATACGGTAGACAGAGCCCACCTGATGCATTTTGAACGGTCAGCATGCGCCTCAAATGGCGAATAAGTACCTCCATTGAAGATCAAGATCCCGGGCAAGGGAAATGGCGGAAGAGGGCAGAATTCCGAAAAAATAAGTAGAAAAAATAATTAATTTTCGTATTTGGTGTATTATATTACATGTATATAATAACCTGCTCCGACTTCGAGGCTCAAAAAGCTGAAAACATTAGGGAGTTTGAGCGTATTTGACTTTCGGCACAGTCGCCTTGGGCTAGCTTCCTCAGGTTCCTGGGGCCTAAGCCCATGCCTGCTCATATAAGGCAATGACTAAAAGGAGATATTACGGAACACTCCGACAATTATAACCAAAATATAAAAATATCTAGTCTGATAGCAATCACGGTCACGTTGTCGGCTGGCTGACTGATTTTTGGACCTCATGTTCTGAGCTTAGTCTGGCAGCAATAAATCTGAAAATATTTAGGTGCACTGAGAGCCAGAAACCATCATAAGTCCTCCCTGGTTGCTAAGGGTTCCATCCAACATTTATGTCAAGAAGTGAAGAGAAAAAATCTGGCAATTATGTAATCATTTTGGAAGGCCAAAGCTTTCTGAGCCATAGGCACTGTAGGTACACACTCAAATATTTTCAGATTTATTTATATTCTAATCATCGTCGTATGAAGAAAAAGGTGTCCAAAGACACAGCCACATGATTGTGTAATCATGTAGCCGGCCGACAAGTGTACCGTGATTGCTAACAGACCCTAATAATGATACTTACTTGTTCGTCATCAAATTTATTAGGGTATCTGTTACAGAGACTAAAAAATATCCTCGTTATCGGTTTAGGGGCTATCTAAGACCTCAAGAAATCCAGTGCGTATCCTCTATGTATCTATCGCTGAAAAAGCTATCTAGACATTTGGATACTTCACACACACGAGGCTGAGGTACGCGCAAGGTGGGAGGAGGAATTCTGGTTGCCCCGACCCGCAACGACGGAGTGGGGCGGGGCAGCGGGAGACGACGCACACGTGCAGGTACCGCCAATGGCGCAGCAGGAGGCGGATCTACAACCCCACCGAGCCCAGACCTGCGCTCACACCCGACTCAATACGGCGCAGCGCGAGCGCCCTCAGCCCCTCGCATTGGGCGGCATCGCTTCTCGGCACCCTCGCGTTGCGGCCCCCTCGCGCGCGCCGATGCCTGTGCCGGGCTCCCGCTCGGGAACACCTACCCTCGGGCTGTTCGCCGCTCCTGGTGCTGCAGTGGCAAAGAGGGAGGCAGAGATAAAGATGGCTCTTCGCGGCGCAGGCGATGCACAACGCGCGGAGCATGGCTGGACTGTGGGACGAGAAGGGAGCAATGGAGGTGGAGAAAGCTCAGGGCGAGGGCGAGGGCATGGTTTGGGCGAAGAAGAAGATCGAAGGTGAAGATGAAGAAAGATGCAGAGGGCGGGGAGAAGGTGGCGAAGGAGAATAACGGGGGAAGGAGAAGGGAAGGGAAGCCTGGGAAGGAGAAAGCGAAAGTCAAGCGCAGCCCCAAGAGCTCGGGGAGCAGCCCCGAAGTCAGCGCCCTTGTGGCGTCGCGCGTCCTGTGCAAGCGGAGCATCCTAGGGCTCGGGCTCACTTTTCAGCACGCACAATTGCACCTCGAAGTAGGGGGGCCGACGCTGCACACGAAGAGAAATGGGGTGCGCGTGGTGGATCATTATGAGGGCCTTCCTCCTCCTCTTCCGACGACGACTGGGGGAGACGACGTCCGGATGAAGTGGATTAGAGCCCAGCAGCGGCCGGCCGCCCTCCCACACTTACAATTTCGCGGCCTCACCTCGTCGGGCTGGGCCCGTATACGTGGCATACGCCCCTTCCGCGTCTGCGCCTGCGTCCGCATCGCGCCTCCCGCCTGACGTGGTCGACCTCCCAACGCAAGCAGAGCATCCTCGCGGGCCGCCAGCGCTCTCTGCCGCCGCTTGCGCTGCGCATAGCGTCTGCTTCGCCCCTAGCGCAGCAGCAGTACTAGCTGCTGCTAAATGGAGAGCGCGGCGAGGGCTGCGTCCCCAGTGCTCTTTCCATCGGCCATCTACTGCTACTGGGGCGAGCATCAGCACGCAGCCTGAGTCGCTGCCGGTGGATGCGGACCAATACGAGGGGTCGTGTGGATACAGGGCCTGCCTTTATTTCGGAGGTTCCGCCATCACCCGTTCTAGCGCCCGCGCCTCCGCCGAACAAACTGACGAAGACGTCATCAACGGAGAAGCGCTCCCCGCGGCTGTCGGCGGAGCTGACGCGCCTGTCAATCGAGGTCACTGTTAGGAGTACTGGGCGCATATCACTATCTTCGTTATCATATCTTGCTTATTTACATTTGGCTCTTCATGTACTGTATAGTTGTTTGGCGCGGGGTCAGATCAACTAAGCTTGACCTGAACTTCCGCGCCTTGTCTATTCATAATAGATCTTAGGTCGGTTAATTTGGGTCTTGAGCTATAAGTTATCTCTACAACCCTAACATCTTTTTTAACCCTATTGGCTTCTACCCAGAAGCACTTCTTGAGAATAACCAACTCTAGTACATCAAAAGTCGGTCAATGGCCCCGCCCAATACTACAGGGTCCCTGACCTCTAAAAACACCCTGGAACCCGCGACCGCAGGTTCCTCGGCTACCCGACGCCGCGGCCGCGATGAACCGCCGCATTTGTCGCAGTCCACGCTGCCACTATCGACGACGTCGACCCAGTTCGTCTCTGCGCCCCAATTCGGGGCAGAAACCAACCCAACCTCGGCAGAAGACCGCGACCCGGCGCCGCAGCGTTCTTCGTCGGGACAGGACATTCCTGCCCCCGAAGGACGCCCTACTGTTAGGTCTCCACAAACGGGGATTGCTGACGTGGCAGGCACAAACTCGCCTGCTCGCAGTCGGTCCCCCGTCTCATCCGGTTCCCCTATGCCCCGCACCGAGCTTCCAGGATATCCTCCGGCTCTTCGGGGCCGTATCGTTCGCAACGCGGACGGGTCGTACCGACTAATAGAAGAAAGTACGGGACTCACAATTGATGTGGTCGATGACGAACGCGTCGGCCCACACGAGCCCCTCCAGTCGACTGGTTCCCGATCCGACACCCCTCGACAGACCCTATCGGACGAGTCCACGTTCCCGTCGTCGCGGACGATGGAATCACCGGATCGAGCATTGGATGCGGCAGAGATACAGCTGGATAGATTGTCGGGTGAACTCGGGAACGGGGTTCTAACGACCGATCAGCTACGGGTACTAAACAGTATTCGAGGAGCAGTCGCTACGGGTAGAGATCGTCTATTAGCTACCACTTCCGTGTTAACGGACCATCTAAACCAAAACGTTCAAGGACATCAGCGTTTGAACCAGTTCCGGGAAGAAGTTGCTGACCAACTTAATTCAATGCACGATGAGTTCACTAATCGCACTGAGAAACTCAACCAGTGTGTCGAAGAGAACGTTGATGCTTTGAACGCCATCGGGACTTCCGAAGCTGCTCTCGGGAAACTTCTATCGATGTCCGCGGCTGCTAGAGCCCAATCGCCATTGGCTCGGGCTATCCCGGACGTTAGACCGCTAGCTGCAAGCCCTGTGCCGCGGCCCATCCACGAGGCCGCCCATAGCGCCATCGCTGCTAGACGTCCCGGTGAAAGCACCCACCAGTACGATCTACGGGCGGAGTCAGCATTGAGACGGCACGGGAATACTGCCGCCGCCTTTACGAACCCGCAGGTCGGCTCTGGGTCCCATGGAGATCAGCCGGCACGGACGGCCTCACCCATTAGAGGCCCCCACCAGTTCGAGGATGCGGGGAGCATATCGACCGCGCTGCGCCGACCCCGATTCGAGCCGAACCCCACCACGTTGAGCACTGGTCGCCGCTACAATAGCGTGGCTAACACTGGGTATCTTACCGCCAACGACGGTGACAGTGAGCAAGGGGACATCTTCTCCACTTTCCGGATGGAAACGGAAGGCAAAATTCGGGAAGTAGTCGAAGAGCACTTGGGCGAGGCGTTAGACCTGCCCCCCCACTTCAAGCCACCGAAGATGGACACGCCCGCGAAGTACTCAGGTTACGACGATCACCGGCGATTCATGAAATGGGTGGAGGTGATCGCGGCCTGGATGCGAACCATGCTATACGGTGGAAGCGGGAGCGCTGAGGATCAGTACCGAGTGTCGATACTGAAGAACCTACTAGACGGGGTGGCTCTGGATTGGTATATTGAGTTCGTTGCCAATAAATCACAAGAACCCGACCTACCTCGGGGTTTCGTAGGCACCTTGTGCGCACTTCACCGCCGGTTCGTAACCACCGCCACCGTCCAACATGCGCTCCGCGACTTTGAAAAGGTCCGGTTCCGTATGGAAGATGGCCCCATCAAGTTGCTCGAAGAGCTGGAGTCATGCTCCCGGCGGATGAGAGAGCCAATGCCTGACATCGTTATCAAGCAACGATTCATGGCCCTCATCCCCGCGAGGCTTCATGACGACCTAAAGACGCTGCGAGGGGTGACCGAGGCCTATTCCACCATAGGCCAAATCCGCGCCCAGGTGATCCAGCTTTGGGACGCGGACCTTACCGCCCGAGGTGGAGGCCGGTACAAGACCGGCACCTCGACTGGCGGAACGACTCGGTCGGCCCCCCCCAACGCGAAAGCCACGACTGGGCATCCCCGAAGCACTGGGGAAACGCGCGAGCGAACCCCCGGCCGCCGGTATGGTCAGCGCCAGGCCTAATGGGGATACCAAACCCTCCCCCTCCGCCATGCACGCCGACAAAATCTGCTTCAAGTGTGGCGCTAAGGGTCACATTGGCAGCGACCCTGCATGCCCTAAGTTCGCCGACCGCCCTCGAGTAGCGGCCCAACGAGTACTTGACAGCTACGCGGTGGACGACGATGAGACCCCGACATCGACTGGGATCGATAACTTCCCCGACGCGTGGGGCGGGGCCCAATACGAGGACGACGGCGATCTAAACGAGCCGTCCCATGGCCCCGATCTGGCAGATCTCCCTGTCGACGAGGATATGGAGGGTGACGCAGGCGATGAGGGAAGACTTGGGTCCATACGGATCCAATACTTCTCGATGCGGGTCCCCGCCGATCAGCAGGAGTCCGACCCGGCGGAGGGCACGTCATTCGAAGATTTCGCCCGGGCGTTCGACGCCCGACACAGGGCCTCTCCCCACACACGATCGGCAACCGATGAGTGGGAGGCGATCCTGCTAATCCAGGCGGCTGAACACCTTGCGGAACGGGTTCGTCTGGTCGAGACGCAGCCGGCCTTGGGCCCCCAAGGAATCGTGCGGTGGAGAACCCCTTCACACTCTCCGCCCACGAGCTCATGGTCCAGCGGGAGGTGTATTACACCCACCTGCAGACCGTGAACATGGCCCTGCACACCGCGCAGAGCCTGTACGAGGAAGTCCGGGAGCTGAGATCGCGGGTGCGCAACTGGATGATGAACCATCCTCGCACGTCTGTCGGACGGGCACTCCTCGTCGCAAACTCCGTGAGTCACCGGGCTCTGCGAGAGGTTGAGGAGGTGGTGCAGAGTGTGGAGGAATTCCGCACCTTTTGGATGGGCCGGGTATTTGAGCTGAGGAACGAGCACGAGCGCCGCTACGAAGCGGGCGAGGACCTCGAATACCCACCGATCGACGAGGACGCGCTGAGGTACGCGCTGCGTTAGCGCGTCCGAACCAAGTGACTCCTCGGACCACGGTGGGCGATTTTACGTCGAGGGCGACCTCGGCGTGGCGTGGCCCGAGACGGAGGAGATTGAGTCTCTTAGTCCTGAGGTGACCCCTCCCCCTAGCTACCCGGGATCCCCTTCGCCCGATGACTCTTCTGACGACGAGTACGAAGACGCCCTCGAGGACCCGGCCGACTCGGACCACGAGTCCGAGACTAGGCCAACGAGGGCCCACCGCACCGCTGAGGAGATTGAGGCGGACTTCGCTGGCGATGAGAGCCTATGGGACGGGTTTAGTACACCGTCAGAAGGACTCATGGACGTCCCCACCTTGCGAGCGTTGACGGTATCAGCAAATGCCGTCGCCTCGGCAAGCGGACCCCGTCGGCTGGAGCGATTGTCTAACGTCAAGCGGAAAGAGGTCATGGACACGGATCAACCCTCCCGGCTTCGTCGGGAGATCCAATGCCTGACTGCACAGGTGGAGATCGCTGGGGTCCTCGCTTATGTATTGTTCGATTCCGGTAGCAACATAGACTCGCTCACTCCCGAGTTCGCGCGCGCGTCTGGTTGTAAGGCCTTCAAACTGGACTCCCAGATTACACTCCAGCTGGGTTGCCGGGGCAGCAAGTCTACAATCACTTATGGCACTCGCCCCCCGGTCAACTTTGGTGTATCGAGGGCCACGCTTACTTCGACATCGCCAACTTGGACTTGTACGACGGAATCATCGGCACGCCGTTCATGATCAAGCATGGCCTCATGCTCGACTTCAAGCAGCGGGAAATCCGATTCCCGAACGGCCATGTCATTCGGGCGCTGTCCACACTCGAGGAGGCAGCCGTGCGCGCCGAACGAGACGATATCTCGAAGGCGAGTCGCGCTCCTCGTACCCCGATGGGCCATTGACTCACCAACGACCCTTGCCCCAGTCCGATTGATGGGGCGACTGACCGCGAGGGATGCTCTCGTCGGTCCCTTACATTAATTACACCCCTTAATAACATATCGTCGTCTCCCGTCCGTTCGTTGTTGGGCCCTAGGGTGCACTCTGTAATTGACGAGGACGACCTCATTATGCGCCCTTCATTGCCTCTATCCTGTCCCTATGTATTACTTTCTGCAATTGAAGCTCGGGTTGTGCTCAACCCCCCCATACCCATTGTTGAGGTGCCTGAGCCTCAAGATTCAATACTCCCAACCCTTCCTTGTGATTTTCCGACCATCCTCGTCCCAGAAGACGACGCTGAAGCCGAACTCGATCGTTGGGTTCGTGAGACGATCTCGATAGACGATGAGGACGAACCGCCCGAACTGGACACCGTCAGCGACTCGGACTCATCGTCTGGAGATGACGACGAGGATTACCAGGATTGGGTTGAAGATGACGATCCCGAAATACCTTGCCCGCGATTCCCCATAAGTCCGGTCCCCGCCGACCAATTCCTCAGTCCACGCCGAGGTGACCATGGCGTCATGCCCGATCTCACTGTGAAGGACATGATCGGCCCGCACTCGTCGACGATTCCCACTCACTGGAGTGACGATGTGAGCGACGCCGATGTCGACCGAATGGCCCGGGATTGCGCGTCTGAACTGCTCCATCTGTTCAGTAATCGTATGGAGCCGCCATCGGACACGAGCGAGGAGACTGAAGTCGCGCGGCTCCGAGGAAGATGGATGGAGGCCTGCCGGGATCTCATGGGGCCCATTCCATTGGAGCTCCCTCCATTCCGGGCTATCAACCATGAGATCAACCTCATAGATGATAATGCGGTGTATAATTACCATATGCCCCGTTGTCCCGAGGCTTTGAGGCCCCAATTGCGGGAGAAAATTAACCGCTACATCAGTGCCGGGTGGTGGGAGTTCAGTCCGGCCACGCAGGCGGCACCACTACTCTGTCTCCCGAAGAAAGACAACGGACTCCGAACGGTCATCGATGCACGACAGCGCAATGAAAACACGGTGAAGGACGTTACTCCTTTCCCAGACCAGGACGCTATCAGGATGGACGTGGCTAGGGCCCCATACCGGTCGAAAATCGACATGTCGGACGCTTACGAACAAATCCGGGTGAATCCCCGGGACGTCCACAAGACGGCGTTCGCAACGCCATTCGGTACGGCTTATTCGCACGTCATGCAGCAAGGCGACTGTAATGCCCCTGCGACGTTCCAGCGGCTCATGACTTGGACGTTCCGCGATGTCATAGGCGACTTCGTTCATGTTTACCTAGATGACATCTTTATCTTCTCGTATTCAATCGAAGATCATGAGCGGCACCTGGGACTCGTGTTTGATCGTCTCCGGGAACAGCGACTGTTCCTGAGCGCGAAAAAGTGCGACCTGTACTCGGAAAGTATGGATTGTCTCGGTCACCGAATTGACCAGCTAGGATTACACGCGGATGACGACAAGCTCACGCGAGTCCTCGAGTGGCGAGCCCCAAGATCACTCACTGAAGTGCAGCGATTGCTGGGATTGATACAATACCTGGCCCACTTCCTGCCCGACGTCGCTCATTTCACGTCACCGCTGGAGAACATCTGCCGGACGGGGCAGCCATTTGTATGGCGGCCATTCCACCAGGTCTGCCTTGAACGAATCAAGGCTATCGTCCGCAAGAAGCTCGTTCTGAAGCCTATCGACGTCAAGAACCCAGACCCGATTTGGGTTATCGGCGACGCGTCGGCTGACGGTATTGGGGCGATGTATGGCCAAGACCGGATTGGCGGACCTGCCGACCAGCAGGCTTCATGTCTAAAAAGTTCACGTCCGCCCAGCGCTCGTACAAGACGTATGAGCAAGAGGCTCTTGCCATTATTGAGCCCATAATGAAATGGGAGGACAAACTGCTGGGTCGTAAATTCATGATCGCTACTGACCACAAGGCACTCACGAGTGTAAAGTCGGCTGCGCGCTCGGGCGTCAACGGTCGTCTAATTCGCTGGGACGAATACCTGTCGCGGTTTGACTTCGACATAACGCACGTCGAGGGTGACCTCAACAAGGTGGCCGACTGCCTCTCCCGGCTGCACGAGAACGACGCCCCGGACGACACGTACCCCCCGAGCACTACGTCAATGCCGATTTCCGCTTGGACCCTCAGCTCGAGGATATGAGCCCGTCACGGGCCGAGGAGCTCAGGCGCGATTCGCCTGCCATCCGGCTCGCCGAGTCAGGGAACCGCTTGAGGATAGGATTGTCGAGGCCCGAGAGCTATCGCGACACGCCGAAGATTGGGTGGACCAAGGAATGGACCCCAACCAGGTCACCTTGCAGGAATCCCTCCAGACCGCGGAGCTTCCCCGTCTTCGCGTCGAGGGCGACGAGTCCATCCTCGAGGATATCAAGGCTGGATATGCTACCGACCCGATACTCAACCCTGTGGTGGTCAATCCAGACGCCTTTCCGATGTTTGTTGAGGAGTCGGGGCTGATCTACAGCACCAACGCGGCCGGGGATCGCGTCCTAATGCATACCACGGGCCCCCCGACCTGGAGGAACACGCTTGCTATCAGAGCTAGTACTCGATGAAGCTCACCGCGCGATTGGCCATCTTGGGGAATCCCGGACGTCCGAATACGTACGACGATGGTATTGGTGGCCCAAGATGGCAAGGCGATCGCCCAATTCTGTGCGTCATGCGAATCGTGCGCCATGGCGAAGCCTCGGTCCAAGGCCCCTGCCGGACCACTGCACAGTCTCCCCATTCCCCGCCGGCCCTGGGATTCCATTGGCATGGACTTCGTCGGTCCATTCCCCGAATGCCTGGGCTACAACTACCTTCTCGTCGTTATTTGTCGGCTCACGAGCATGGTATCCCTCAGTCCCATGCGCGTGACGGACACCTCCGCTGACGTAGCGTGGATTTTCTTTCGAGACATAGTTCGTCTTCATGGCCTGGCGTCGTCAATAGTGTCGGATAGGGACTCCAAATTCACGTCGTTGTTCTGGAAGGAACTCCACCGGTTAGCAGGCGTCAAATTACTCATGTCGACCTCGTTTCACCCTCAAACGGACGGCGCGTCGGAGAGGGCGATCCGGAACGTCACTCAGATCCTCCGAGCGGTGGTAGACTCGTCTCAACGGGACTGGGTGATGAAAATCCCCATGACCGAGTTCGCCATTAACTCCAGTGTGAGCGCGTCGACTGGGTTTGCGCCATTGAGCTGAACGGGGGATACCTACCTCGCATGGTTAATCTGCCGGAACGCCCAACGGAGTTGCCCGGGGTCCGCGAGTTTGTCGAACGTGCCCTTGGCAATGTCGTTATCGCACACGACAATATCATTGAGGCCCGCGTACGCTCTACGATACAGCCAACAAGCATCGATCGGATGAACCTGAGTACCCGCTTGGCAGCAAGGTGTATCTGTCGACGAAAAATTTGAACTTACCGAAAGGGCGAGCGCGCAAACTCGCGCCCAAGTTCATCGGCCCTTTCACAGTGGTCGCCAGCCATCCGGAAACTTCCTCCTACACCCTCGAACTGCCCGACGAGCTGCGTAAACGACGCAATCACCCCACTTTCCACGCGTCGCTGCTGCGGCCGCATGAGCCCAGTGATGAGCTGATGTTCCCGAGCCGCGAAGCGAGGCGTTTCTACGACTTCGGCATGCCTGACGATCAAGAATGGCATGTGGAGGCGATACTGACTCACAAGTGGACGGGGAAGAAGACGGTCCGCTTCCACGTCAAGTGGACGGCGGGTGACTATACCTGGGAGCCCCCAAGAACCTTGAAGACTGCGTCGCGCTCGACCAGTATTACGAGGCAATGGGAGTGGAACGGTGGCAGGAGCTGCCTCGGGTGTCATAACATGGCCCGATCTGGGCCTGACCCGTGATTCAGGCGGATCACGGAGTTAGATGGGCGCAACCCCATCTTGGATACCCCGCCTACGACAACCCTCACGCTCATTTCTCTATCTTGTTTCCTCTGCGGCCTATCGGGCCCCGATTTCCTCATGCCTCATAAGTACTCCTCCGCACGCAGACCACTTCCCCGTTTTCCGATGGACGACGACATCTACCGAGGCATTGTCTACGAAACAAGCCGTGCGCTGGCAGACCGCATTCTGCCGCCCAGCCGTTACTACGACGGACGACGCGCTGAAGAGGACCGTCGCAACCGCGAGCACCTCGCACGCACCCGCGCCGATGACCGCTACCGCGACGATCGTTACGAGCGTCACAGTTCGTACTTTCAACGCACGGCCCAACACGGAGACTACCGCGGTAGGTCCCCCGACTATCAGTCGACGTACAGTCGGGACACGTCGAGCGACCGCTCGAGTCAACTATCGGACCGCCGCCATCGCGACTACGATCGATACGACGATCGAGCCCGCGATGGTCCCAACGACGGCCGCCACGCCAACGTACCTTACCGGCGCCCCACCCAAAATGACCGTGGTCGTGGTGCTCCCCGACGGGGTGTGCACACTGCCTCGGCCGACGACCGCCTTCGTCAAACTGCTCTCAACACCCGTCGCTCGGCTACCCAGCCTGCCCGTCAACCCGACGACCCCAGTGGACGCGCACGATATTCCCGCCGGAAGTCGCGGAAGTCGGCATAGACTCGGACCGTCTACCAATCTTCCGACACTCCCTGGCGAGGATGGACCCGACTTCGGCAACGAACGGGCCGTCCTGGCCATGGACTGGGCGGCAATCGAAATCGCGCGCCGTGCCGCCGCCGTGCAGGACGAGCAGACGGGTCGGAAGCAATACGACCGCGCCATACCCACCCTGACACCCGAGGTGCACGGCGCTTGGGCCACGGCGGGCCGCGTGAGCACCATTGCGCAGGCCAAAGCCTGTTAATGTGGGTGCAGCGCGGCCACGCTCACGCCGCCGCCTTCCTGCGGGACGCCGTCGTGACACGCCTCGGCACCGACCCCACTATCACGCGGACGGCGGAGAGGTGTGCGCATTGGCCCGCCAAATCAGGCGTTGGAATGCTACCGGGACGTGACGCATCAGGCCTTGCCCCGCCTGCGGGCGTGAACTATGGTGCTAAGCCGACCGCGCGGCGTGCCGACCCGGCTGGCGCGTCTTTCGCCCTTGGCGGCCCAAGCCGGAGGAACTCCTCGCGCGCGCGGACACCCCTTACCTCGGCCACTCGGGCATCGCGGTCGCACCCTTCGTCGTCCTCACGGAAAACGCGCCGGTCGGCAAGCAGACTATCGCAACGTCCCAGGGTAGCAAGCTCTCCACCGCCGGACTACTTGAGTGGTTCCGAGGCGTCCACCCTGGCCAGTGGCCCCGCGGCGTCCGTACCGACGCCCAATTCCTCCCCGCCCGAGGTCGCCATCTCCTCGCCGTGCGAGGACGACGTGCGCGCATGGGTGACTATCAACGCGCTGGCCCCATCGCGCGAGCAGTCGTCCTACCACCGCTCGGTGTTCATGGGCCTCGCCATCCGGATGCTCTCCGTGCAGGGCCTATTCGCGCAGTACGTCGCCCTCGGCGGCTATCCTGCGGCAACCTTGCCCTACGAGCAGTACCCTTTCAGCGCGACAAACATGGACATGGCCCATGTCGCTGCTTGGCTCGTACAACACGGTGTCCATCCGGAGGCGGAGAGCACGACGACGCTGGAAACCTTCGCGCGCATCCGCCGGCTTGCCCAGGCCCACGGCAACGGCGCCGACCTTGGGACGACTGCGTTCAGTGACGACCCGACTGACGCGTCGGCGGTGACCTCGCTGGTGCTACGGCCGACGCAACTCTGGCCTGCGCTCCACCACGCCCAGCTCGTACCGGCGTCACCACGGCTTATCCCGTCCACCCGGTGCGCCCGACATTGAGATGCAAGCGGCTGACTCGAACGCCGGGGCCGCAGCGTAACGTGTAGCGGCCCACCCTGCCCGACAGCAGCGTGACGCTGAAACGGTGCACGTAGGTGCAGCCGTGAAATCAAATGAAGACTAAGTTTCCAATTGAAAGCGAGCAAGGCTCAAGCTAACAAAATCCCTCAATCTCAAAATATATCACAACTCCAATCAATGCTTCGTGGGTGTGTTCGGGGTAGTAGGACAGGCGTATCGTCCTCCAAAATCACAATAGCGCGTATGATATTCCAAGTTTTCCAACTTCAATAATCAGGCGGCGGCAGTCCGGAACTGGCGGCGCTTTCAAGGTTTTTGAGTAGTTCCCGGCGGTTCTTTTCAACTAGCGGGGGCTACGGAAATGTAGTTTTCGAGAGTAATGTTCAAACTGAAGTGTATTCAGAACGTATCGAAAATTCAAGATAGCGACTTTTCTAACTGGCGGCAAGTTAAATGCCCGGCGGTTTGTATTTTAACTCGCGGGGTGTTCTGACTGCCGGCGGCTCTCAAGTTCACTTTTGTTCTTGTATTGAACTCGAAGTTCAATTTCTGATTCTGATTCTTATCCGACTTCAATTGATATTCACAATCAAATTTCTATTGTCCGCTCCCGGTACTTTGGAAGGCGGCGGGTATGTTCTACTCAATTCGAGTTTACTCCGGCAGGTTCTGCTAGGGTCTACTACTGTACATGATAATACTACGCTTTTTATACAATTTGAACTTGGTATCTTAAAAAGGAAATATGGTCCGTGCACCTAGTCCGAATAAAACCGGCGGCATGTCCGAATGTTGCGAAAGTGCCGGCGGCCAATCAGGATTTCGGTATTCTGCTTTTCTTGGCGATTTCTAATAATTCGTGAGAATGGCGTGCTTGGCGCTCAGTCATCCGCAGTTTCATCGCACATGACTGAGTAGCCCGAATCGGCCGGCAGTTGGTTTCCAACCTGCCGGCGGTTCCCGCATGCCAATCCATAGCCTTCTGAAAGGCTTAGATTTGACGCTACCGGTCTATCAAGCCTTCTTCAATATTCCTTTAATGCCAGCCAAGTCCGACTTTAGCAAAGATAGTCTTTCATCCTTCCGAAGAAGCGGCGGTTTGATCAGTTCTTTTGATCAAACCTCCGGCTTGTGATCTTTCCTTTCCGTACCGCCCGGAAGAAGTTATCTTACCGCCGGCATGTTCATTGTTCTTTCTATTGCAACTTCGATTATTCTTTAACAGTTGTTCTTACTACCGGTGTCATATCGCATTTCACCGAATAGCAGACTTTCCGTAGATATGTGTGTTCAAGCGCCGGCGGTTGCCTTTTGAAAGCAGCCGGCACTTATCCTTCAGAGTTCGCGGGCCGTGCACTGTTTTCTTAACAGCCGCTGGTTACAGCCATAGTACTTCGGGCTGGTAGTTCCCCTTGGTCACCTCAGGTGCAATAGTACGCGGTAGTCAGCCGTTTCCTAGAGCCCGGCGCTTATGTTTAGTCTGCCGGCTTGCGACCTTCTGCGGTTCAATACACTGTCCCGGGGCGGACATGTACCCTTGTTCTGCCTCACTTGTCCCGGCAGTTAACACTTCGTGAAATCGCAAAATAAGACGTATTTCACCAGTGTTCGTGTACACTGCTTATCATCTCCCCCTTTCTGTAATTCTGACTGTCCCCAGTCAGCGGTCATCCCGCCGATGGTTACGAATACAGGTAGGGACTTCGGGATTTTCCATCTTGCGCTGATAAGCGCCCCTCGGTGCCGCCAGTGAGGCCGGCCCGCTCCGAGGGTGCCCTAGATACCGTTTCTGAAAATCATTTTCACACGGTTCAACTGCCCTGAAGATCATTCAATGGAGAAGTTCCTCTCAATTTTTAGAAGTCCTTCCATCCATTTCCGTGGCTTTGGTAGCGCCCGTTTAACTGCGCATTCCAAGCTTCCATTTCAGCCGGCGGGACTCGGAAAACCGAGTTGGCAATCCAAGTTCCTTTCGACAGAATTAGAACATCAACTCCGTCGGTCCAGCCTTTCAAAATTTCTTTTCTTGGTATATGTCGGCCGCCTCCATTCTTCATTTAGAAGCCCCGCCGTTCTTTATTCATTCCACAGCCCGCCGCGAGGTGGTTTAAGAAGCGCCGCGAGGCTATTAGAAGCCGGTTTAAGTGCTTCTAGCCTCCCGCCAACTTTTTAGACGGTCCTCCGGTGGTTTATGTCTTTATTTTTGAACCACGCCCGGAGGGCCTCTTTTTCGAGGTATTTAAGGCCCGCTGTTTTCACAGTCAAGTCCCCATCCCCGCCCCAAACCACTGCAGGGTGTTCCGTCTCTTCTTCTTGTTCTTCTTTCACTGCCGCTGCGCAGTCGTCTCCGTCGTTCTGAACGACGTCCAACAGGTGAGTAGTCCAGCGCCGGCTCTTTCTTAATAGTGGCGGGCTGACTTAGATTTTTCAGACCTGTCTTGCCCGCCGCCGTTCTGTTCTTCCGTGGTTGACTTTGCGTCGCCCCCGCCAGTTCTGACTTTGCGTCGAACTACCCGGTTGTTCCGAGCCAGCATGGTCCCCGTTATTCCTGCACCCGCTGGTATCCCGAAAATTATCCGCCGCTCCGACGACCCTTGGCTGGTTTCCCGCCTCGTCCTGAAGATCGAGGGTGCTTGGAATCTGACCCAGCTGTTCTCACTGGCCCAGGATCTCTGCACTTCGTACCCCATCACCAAGGAGGGAAGGACTATCAGCTTGCGCTCGAGGTCCTCGAGCAACATTCTGAGATCTTGGTACGTCCCGCTAGTTTTCCTTCTTTATCTGTTGTTCTGAACCGGCGACCCGCCCTTGTTTTTCAGAGTTGCCACCGCTCCTGGGTTACCTCCCGCATGGACCTCTTGCCGAACTTCCCGACGGAACTCTTCCATCTCCACGTTCTCCTCTCCGGAGCCCGGACGGTCGTGGACCCGGACGAATTTCACGAGTTCTTCGAGAATATTTGCATGAGCCCGAAGTCGTGCCCCGAGGTAAGTTTTTCTACTTCATTCTTTTTATGTTTCAGACGTTCGTTCACTGAAACCTTCATGTCTCAGTATGAACCCCCGCTATTTTTCGATACCCGCCGCCGGAATCCTCCCCGCCATACGAGCCCGACGAGCCCGACGACTACTGGGTAATGGTCCGGGAGATCGGCAACCTCGACGTGATCTACTCGATAGCCCGCCGGTACCATGCAGACGATGACACGGCGCACACGAACCATGACGCCTTTGTCAAGTTGGTGTCCCCGCACCTCTCTCAGCTGGTAAGTCATTTCTATCGTTGTTCTTTCATTGGCTGATACTTTAATTTCTATGCAGGAGGCCAGCCGCGACTTTCTCGTGCCGCTGCTGGACCGCAACGACCTCCCGGAGGCTCTCTTGGTCTTACACGCCGGCCTTTACTATGCCTGGTCGAAATTGCGCCGCGGGAACTCTCCCCCCAAAATCGATCCGGCTTTGCGCTGGCGTTTGGACACACCTCCTTGGGTACGCCCCGCTTATTCTTTTTATTCTTTTTATTCTTACTGACTTCCTCCTAGATCGAGGCCGGCCAGGAGCCGCCGAAGATTATCGTGCCGCCCCTGTCAGAGACCGAACCAGCCGCTGGTCCGTCGAGTTCCGCGTCGAAGACCGTGCGCAAGGTACGTTTCCAAGCCTTTGTCAGTTTCTTCTATTTTCTAACTGTTTTTGCCTTTGTCAGCCTCCTCCCGAGGAGACGACTAGCACGCTTCACTTCTACAAGACGCGGCGGCTCCCTCCAGCAGGAGAGTTACCAGCGGCGCCTTCTACGAAGGTGAGTCCTTCTTTTTCATTTTCCTACTTCCGGCTCTTTATGTTTAATCCAGACTCCGGGAGCACGTAGCCAGCCGGCTTCAAGTCGTCCCGAATCCCCCGCGCCGTCAGGGAAGGCAAAGACCCAGGACACGAAGGTGAGTCCCGTTCATTCCTTTTCCCACGGTTGATTTTTATTCTGTCTAGAAGACCCGCCCGAAGGCAGCCGGAGCGTCCAAGGCCAAAGACCCCCCGCTGGTTACGCGAGGCAAGGCAAAGATTCAAGACACGGTGAGTCCTTAAATTTTTCCCTGCGTTAGGTCTTTCCTGATTATTTCCTGACTAGCGTCCGGATGTGCCGGAAGCCCCGTCTTCTCGTCTTGACAAAGCCCCGCCGGCTACGAAAAGCGCGTCTAAGAGCCAGGGCAAGGTATTCCTTTTTCTTCCTTCAGTTTTACTTCTTGTTTCTGACTTTCTCCAAAAGGAGCCCGCTAAGCGGTCGGAGGCGTCGTCCTCCAGAGCTCACGTTCCGCCGCCCGCCCCGCCGAAAGCCAAAGCAAAGACTCAGGACACGGACGCGGGAGGTTCCCGCAAGGAACCAGCGGCTGGTCCTCCGAAGAAGAAGCGGAAGGTCCCCGCCCCACCTTCGGACGACGAGCCTTCTGACCCCCGGCGGTTCGTAAAGTTTCATTCAATCTATTCCAGTTTATTCGCTGACTTTTCTGGTTCGCAACGGTAGCCTCCGGCTCCTAAGCCGAAGAAAGGGAAGAAGGTCAGTAAGAACCCGCGTAAGCCCAGAGTTGGGCTGGTCCACGATTCCGACCTCGACGCCAAAACCGCCCGCACGCCCGCTGACCCAACTTCCGGGAAGGAAGCCAGTGGCAAGACTGGCGCCGGCAGTTCTCTCGTCCCCAACCGCGGTAACCGTACCCGGTTCCGTCAGATAAGTCTTTCTTTTTCTCTCTTCATGACTTGTGGCTGACACCCCCTTACAGCACCATTTATCACGAATCGCAAATAAATGCCCCGCACGGCGGCCGAGCCAAGGCCAACGAGCACCGTCCCACTCGCGAGCAGCGGCGGTTCTCGCCTCCGCCCTGGACTCCCTTGTTCAGGATCGGGGTCTCAAGACCCGCGACGGCCACTACGTTGTCGAAGAGAGCGACATCCTCGAAGTCGCGCATATGTCCGCCCCGACGGTAAGCCCGCCGGCACTCCTTTTTCGACATACGCTGACTTTTCTTTTTCCAGTTCGGTCCCCGCTGCGACAAATGCATGAACCAGGACCTTGCCTGTCATATCCAAGGTTTCCCCATACCGTTGCAGCGGGTGTGACCGCGGGAAGTCCAAGTCGGAATGTTCGAAGGCTATGGCGCCGGAGCACGCGGACTCGTATTACAGCGAGCTCACCATCCTTACCGACGGCTCTTCTCATTGTAAGTCCCGGCGGTTCAATTTTCTTAATCCGCCGCTAATTTCTTATTCTTTCTTTCATCTTTTTAGCGCTCAAACGAGGCATGGCGAGCCTCAAGGCCTCTGCCGCGCCGCTCGAACCGCCGCCGACCACACCACCGCGCTCTTCAAAGAGCATAATTTCCAGATGGCGAGTTGGATCGTCGGCCTGCTCGAAACCCGCCGGCAGTCTCCTTCCGAGGCTGCCTTCTTGGAGAATTTCAACCCGCCGGCGCTCGCCGAGAAATTCCTCCGGATTGCCATGGTTCAAGGGCTAACCGCCGACTCGCAGCTCGA
>QVIE01000941.1:0-22076 GCA_013387415.1 Panellus pusillus | reverse complement strand
ACTATCAACGCGCTGGCCCCATCGCGCGAGCAGTCGTCCTACACCGCTCGGTGTTCATGGGCCTCGCATCCGGATGCTCTCCGTGCAGGGCCTATTCGCGCAGTACGTCGCCCTCGGCGGCTATTCCTGCGGCAACCTTGCCCTACGAGCAGTACCTTTCAGCGCGACAAACATGGACATGGCCCATGTCGCTGCTTGCTCGTACAACACGGTGTCCATCCGGAGGCGGAGAGCACGACGACGCTGGAAACCTTCGCGCGCATCCGCCGGCTTGCCCAGGCCACGGCAACGGCGCCGACCTTGGGACGACTGCGTTCAGTGACGACCCGACTGACGCGTCGGCGTGACTCGCTGGTGCTACGGCCGACGCAACTCTGGCCTGCGCTCCACCACGCCCCAGCTCGTACCGGCGTCACCACGGCTTATCCCGTCCACCCGGTGCGCCCGACATTGAGATGCAAGCGGCTGACCCTGAATCGTAGATAGATCCATGCTTGAAATCTAACCGAATATTTCCTTTGATTCCTGGGTTATATTTTTCGCCGTCCGAACGACGGTGAAACGGTGCACGTAGGTGCAGCCGTGAAATCAAATGAAGACTAAGTTTCTAATTGAAAGCGAGCAAGGCTCAAGCTAACAAAATCCCTCAATCTCAAAATAAATCACAACTCCAATCAATGCTTCGTGGGTGTGTTCGGGGTAGTAGGACAGGCGTATCGTCCTCCAAAATCACAATAGCGCGTATGATATTCCAATGTTTCCAACTTCAATAATCAGGCGGCGGCAGTCTGGAACTGGCGGCGCTTTCAAGGTTTTGAGTAGTACCCGGCGGTTCTTTTCAACTGCGTGGGCTACGGAAATGTAGTATTCGAGAGTAATGTTCAAACTGAAGTGTATTCAGAATGTATCAGAAAATTCAAGATAGCGACTTTTCTAACTGGCGGCAGGTTAAATGCCCGGCGGTTGTATTTTAACTCGCGGGGTGTTCTGACTGCCGGCGGCTTTCAAGTTCAGTTCAATTTCTGATTCTTATTCTTATTCGACTTCGGTTGTATTCACAATCAAATTCTATTGTCCGCTCCCGGTACTTTGGAAGGCGGCGGGTATGTTCTACTCAATTCGAGTTTACTCCGGCAGGTTCTGCTAGGGTCTACTACTGTACATGATAATACTACGCCTTTTTATACAATTTGAACTTGGTATCTTAAAAAGGAAATATGGTCCGTGCACCTAGTCCGAATAAAACCGGCGGCATGTCCGAATGTTGCGAAAGTGCCGGCGGCCAATCAGGATTTCGGTATTCTGCTTTTCTTGGCGATTTCTAATAATTCGTGAGAATGGCGTGCTTGGCGCTCAGTCATCCGCAGTTTCATCGCACATGACTGACTAGCCCGAATCGGCCCGGCAGTTGGTTTTCAACCTGCCGGCGGTTCCAGCATACCGATCCTAGTCTTCTGAAAGGCTTAGATTGACGCTACCGGTCTATCAAGCCTCTTCAATATTCACTAACGACTACTAATGCCAGCCAAGTCCGACTTGGCAAAGATAGTCTTTCCATCCTTCCGAAGCAGCGGCAGTCTGATCAGCTCTTTGATCAAACCTCCGGCTTGTGATCTTTCCTTTCCGTACCGCCCGGAAGAAGTTATCTTTCCGCCGGCATGTTCATTGTTCTTTCTATTGCAACTTCGATTATTCTTTAACAGTTGTTCTTACTACCGGTGTCATATCGCATTTCACCGAATAGCAGACTTCCGTAGATATGTGAGTTCAAGCGCCGGCGGTTGCCTTTTGAAAGCAGCCGGCACTTATCCTTCAGAGTTCGCGGGCCGTGCGCTGTTTTCTTAACAGCCGCTGGTTACAGCCATAGTACTTCGGGCTGGTAGTTCCCCTTGGTCACCTCAGGTGCAATAGTACGCGGTAGTCAGCCGTTTCCTAGAGCCCGGCGCTTATGTTTAATCTGCCGGCTTGCGACCTTCTGCGGTTCAATACACTGTCCCGGGGCGGACATGTACCCTTGTTCTGCCTCACTTGTCCCGGCAGTTAACACTTCGTGAAATCGCAAAATAAGCCGTATTTCACCAGTGTTCGTGTACACTGCTTATCATCTCCCCCTTTCTGTAATTCTGACTGTCCCCAGTCAGCGGTCATCCCGCCGGCGGTTACGAATTCAGGTAGGGACTTCGGGATTTTCCATCTTGCGCTGATAAGCGCCCCTCGGTGCCGCCAGTGAGGCCCGGCCCGCTCCGAGGGTGCCCTAGATACCGTTTCTGAAAATCATTTTCACACGGTTCAACTGCCCTGAAGATCATTCAATGGAGAAGTTCCTCTCAATTTTTAGAAGTCCTTCCATCCATTTCCGTGGCTTTGGTAGCGCCCGTTTAACTGCGCATTCCAAGCTTCCATTTCAGCCGGCGGGACTCGGAAAACCGAGTTAGGCAATCCAAGTTCCTTTCGACAGAATTAGAACATCAACTCCGTCGGTCCAGCCTTTCAAAATTTCTTTTCTTGGTATATGTCGGCCGCCTCCATTCTTCATTTAGAAGCCCCGCCGTTCTTTATTCATTCCACAGCCCGCCGCGAGGTGGTTTAAGAAGCGCCGCGAGGCTATTAGAAGCCGGTTTAAGTGCTTCTAGCCTCCCGCCAACTTTTTAGACGGTCCTCCGGTGGTTTATGTCTTTATTTTTGAACCACGCCCGGAGGGCCTCTTTTTCGAGGTATTTAAGGCCCGCTGTTTTCACAGTCAAGTCCCCATCCCCGCCCCAAACCACTGCAGGGTGTTCCGTCTCTTCTTCTGTACTCTTCTTTCACTGCCGCTGCGCATTCGTCTCGTCGTTCTGAACGACGTCCAACAGGTGAGTAGCACAGTCTAGCGCCGGTCTTTCTTAATAGTGGCGGGCTGACTTAGATTTTTAGACCTGTCTTGGCCCGCCGCCGTTCTGTTCTTCCTGTGGTTGACTTTGCGTCGCCCCCGCCAGTTCTGACTTTGCGTCGAACTACCCGGCTGTTCCGGTTCCGAGCCAGCATGGTCCCCGTTATTCCAGCGCCGCTGGTATCCCGAAAATTATCCGCCGCTCCGACGACCCTTGGCTGGTTTCCCGCCTCGTCCTGAAGATCGAGGGTGCTTGGAATCTGACCCAGCTGTTCTCGCTGGCCCAGGATCTTTGCACTTCGTACCCCATCACCAAGGAGGGGAAGGACTATCAGCTTGCGCTCGAAGTCCTCGAGCAACATTCTGAGATCTTGGTAAGTCCCGCTAGTTTTCCTTCTTTATCTGTTGTTCTGAACCGGCGACCTGCCCTTGTTTTCCAGAGTTGCCACCGCTCCTGGGTTACCTCCCGCATGGACCTCTTGCCGAACTTCCCGACGGAACTCTTCCATCTCCACGTTCTCCTCTCCGGAGCCCGGACGGTCGTGGACCCGGACGAATTTCACGAGTTCTTCGAGAATATTTGCATGAGCCCGAAGTCGTGCCCCGAGGTAAGTTTTTCTACTTCATTCTTTTTATGTTTCAGACGTTCGTTCACTGAAACCTTCATGTCTCAGTATGAACCCCCCGCTATTTTTCGATACCCGCCGCCGGAATCCTCCCCGCCATACGAGCCCGACGAGCCCGACGACTACTGGGTAATGGTCCGGGAGATCGGCAACCTCGACGTGATCTACTCGATAGCCCGCCGGTACCATGCAGACGATGACACGGCGCACACGAACCATGACGCCTTTGTCAAGTTGGTGTCCCCGCACCTCTCTCAGCTGGTAAGTCATTTCTATCGTTGTTCTTTCATTGGCTGATACTTTAATTTCTATGCAGGAGGCCAGCCGCGACTTTCTCGTGCCGCTGCTGGACCGCAACGACCTCCCGGAGGCTCTCTTGGTCTTACACGCCGGCCTTTACTATGCCTGGTCGAAATTGCGCCGCGGGAACTCTCCCCCAAAATCGATCCGGCTTTGCGCTGGCGTTTGGACACACCTCCTTGGGTACGCCCCGCTTATTCTTTTTATTCTTTTTATTCTTACTGACTTCCTCCTAGATCGAGGCCGGCCAGGAGCCGCCGAAGATTATCGTGCCGCCCCTGTCAGAGACCGAACCAGCCGCTGGTCCGTCGAGTTCCGCGTCGAAGACCGTGCGCAAGGTACGTTTCCAAGCCTTTGTCAGTTTCTTCTATTTTCTAACTGTTTTTGCCTTTGTCAGCCTCCTCCCGAGGAGACGACTAGCACGCTTCACTTCTACAAGACGCGGCGGCTCCCTCCAGCAGGAGAGTTACCAGCGGCGCCTTCTACGAAGGTGAGTCCTTCTTTTTCATTTTCCTACTTCCGGCTCTTTATGTTTAATCCAGACTCCGGGAGCACGTAGCCAGCCGGCTTCAAGTCGTCCCGAATCCCCCGCGCCGTCAGGGAAGGCAAAGACCCAGGACACGAAGGTGAGTCCCGTTCATTTCCTTTTCCCACGGTTGATTTTTATTCTGTCTAGAAGACCCGCCCGAAGGCAGCCGGAGCGTCCAAGGCCAAAGACCCCCCGCTGGTTACGCGAGGCAAGGCAAAGATTCAAGACACGGTGAGTCCTTAAATTTTTCCCTGCGTTAGGTCTTTCCTGATTATTTCCTGACTAGCGTCCGGATGTGCCGGAAGCCCCGTCTTCTCGTCTTGACAAAGCCCCGCCGGCTACGAAAAGCGCGTCTAAGAGCCAGGGCAAGGTATTCCTTTTTCTTCCTTCAGTTTTACTTCTTGTTTCTGACTTTCTCCAAAAGGAGCCCGCTAAGCGGTCGGAGGCGTCGTCCTCCAGAGCTCACGTTCCGCCGCCCGCCCCGCCGAAAGCCAAAGCAAAGACTCAGGACACGGACGCGGGAGGTTCCCGCAAGGAACCAGCGGCTGGTCCTCCGAAGAAGAAGCGGAAGGTCCCCGCCCCACCTTCGGACGACGAGCCTTCTGACCCCCCGGCGGTTCGTAAAGTTTCATTCAATCTATTTCCAGTTTATTCGCTGACTTTTCTGGTTCGCAACGGTAGCCTCCGGCTCCTAAGCCGAAGAAAGGGAAGAAGGTCAGTAAGAACCCGCGTAAGCCCAGAGTTGGGCTGGTCCACGATTCCGACCTCGACGCCAAAACCGCCCGCACGCCCGCTGACCCAACTTCCGGGAAGGAAGCCAGTGGCAAGACTGGCGCCGGCAGTTCTCTCGTCCCCAACCGCGGTAACCGTACCCGGTTCCGTCAGATAAGTCTTTTTCTTTTTCTCTTCTTCATGACTTGTGGCTGACACCCCCTTACAGCACCATTTATCACGAATCGCAAATAAATGCCCCGCACGGCGGCCGAGCCAAGGCCAACGAGCACCGTCCCACTCGCGAGCAGCGGCGTGTTCTCGCCTCCGCCCTGGACTCCCTTGTTCAGGATCGGGGTCTCAAGACCCGCGACGGCCACTACGTTGTCGAAGAGAGCGACATCCTCGAAGTCGCGCATATGTCCGCCCCGACGGTAAGCCCGCCGGCACTCCTTTTTCGACATACGCTGACTTTTCTTTTTCCAGTTCGGTCCCCGCTGCGACAAATGCATGAACCAGGACCTTGCCTGTCATATCCAAGGTTTCCCATACCGTTGCAGCGGGTGTGACCGCGGGAAGTCCAAGTCGGAATGTTCGAAGGCTATGGCGCCGGAGCACGCGGACTCGTATTACAGCGAGCTCACCATCCTTACCGACGGCTCTTCTCATTGTAAGTCCCGGCGGTTCAATTTTCTTAATCCGCCGCTAATTTCTTATTCTTTCTTTCATCTTTTTAGCGCTCAAACGAGGCATGGCGAGCCTCAAGGCCTCTGCCCGCGCCGCTCGAACCGCCGCCGACCACACCACCGCGCTCTTCAAAGAGCATAATTTCCAGATGGCGAGTTGGATCGTCGGCCTGCTCGAAACCCGCCGGCAGTCTCCTTCCGAGGCTGCTTTCTTGGAGAATTTCGACCCGCCGGCGCTCGCCGAGAAATTCCTCCGGATTGCCATGGTTCAAGGGCTAACCGCCGACTCGCAGCTCGATCGCGAGTCTTTCGACTGGCGCCCTTTCCTCGACAAATGGCTCGACGCCCCGATGGTTCGGTTCGAGTCCGCCTGGGAATACTTCCGTAACTTGGACACGGACAAGACGGCGCCTTCCCATTTCCTTCTGCTCCCGCCGCGCGCTAAGTCGGAGGAGGAAGCCCGGTGGATCCCGATCTCGGTGTGTCTTTCGTCTTATGTTTCCCTTCTGAATTATTCATTTCTTTCAGGAAAAGCAGCGCTACCTCGATTACGAGGGTCGATTCTCGCAGATCGACAACGAAGACCCGGCGGATTCCGGCGACCTCGAACTGGCGGCCACTTCTCCCGAGGACCCCGAACGCCAACCTCCGGCACCTTCTGAGAAGGCTCGCGGCAAGAAGCGGGCCCGCTCCGAAGAGAGGGACTCCAGCCGCGACGAGTCCGACGAAGAGGAGGATAGTTCGGGAGAGGGAGACGACGAGTAAGTCTTTTTCTCCCTATTCTATGCTTCGTTTTTCTGACCGTCGGCAACTTGTCTTTTTCAGGGATGAATCGGAAGGTAAACTTTCCCTTCAATCTACCCTTTTTACTGACTCTGCTTTATTCTTCAGAATCGCCCGAACCTCCGGCTCGATCTCGCAGGAAGCGGCCCCGACGAGCGGCACAGTCCCCGGGCGAGTCGAGCTGAAAGCGTGCGCGAGACATCGGACGGTCCAACCCTCGGCGGGTTTAGTTTTCTTTCTCAATGTGTAACGGACACACATACGGCAGGCGACCTGGTCACACTTGAACCAGGTCCTTATACACATACATGACGCGCGCATTGTACTTTTTCCCGGCTGCTCACCACTAGGAGTAGTCGCTAGTAGAAATCAACCAAATTTTCTTGATCTTTCTCTTTGTGTGATTTGTGAGCTCGAAGACTTTTTAAGGGATGAACTAAGAGCCGCCGGTTTTAATCGTGCCGCTACTTAAATTCGTTTGGTCTTTCCCTCCCGCAAATAAGCTCGTTCTGTCCTTTCACTTATTCATGGACCTTTCAGTTGACCCCCAAGCTCCTGGTGACCTGCTTATATCGGTCGAGGAGTTCGCAGTCGAAGCCCAAGGCTTGGTCGCAACCATGTATACAGTGGTAAGCTCCCGGCGGTTCACATTTCTCTAAACCTCCGGCGCTTCTCATACCCTGTCCCGTATGATTCTAGCCCGACCTCCTTTGCGAGCGTTGTGTCAAAGAAAATATCCCTTGCATCTTTGTTCGGTGGGGAGCACGCTGTTCCAGTTGTATGGGTACCAACAACCAGTGCCGCTTCGAGGTCATAGACTGGTTTCTGCATTATCATGCTCACCAGCCGGCGGAACTCGAGCTCTGTTTTACCGAACGTGCGTCCTTCTATTCTGTTCTTCTTTCCAGACTTCTTGCTCAACCATCCGTACCAGCTATGGGTTTTACCGAAATTTGGTACTGGTCGCGCGTATTCGGTCTTGCCCCCTGGATGTTCAAGGACTGTGATCCCGACGGTTGGCCGCTGGCCATTACCGAGCCCATCCGGGACTATATTCGTTCCCTCACAGATCTTTCCGAGTTGCATTATATGCATAGTCTCTACTTTCACCAAGACCGAGACCTCCTTCGAAACGAAGCCGCCGCCCGTTTGAATCACCTCCGAGTGCATAGTCCCGGCGGTTATAATTTTACGAGCAGGGTGGAGTATGCTATCGCAAATCCCGAAGTCATAGTCAAACGTTCCAGTAGAATATTCTAGTTCCGTCTTTCTAGAATAGACTTTTCAAATTTCTTTGCGATCGTAGAATGCAGCCGGCGGTTCAGGTACCGCGGCTGAAAGTGCCGGCGGTTACTTGTACTGCTGCATTTTTCATTGATCACGGTGAAACGGATCTGAGATCAGACTTTTCGATCAATTCCGATCAACTCCCAGGGTTGAATTTGAAAAGCATCGCTCAACAGCCCGGCCGTTCCGCTTTCTCTGTCCCTCTCCCATGGCGAATCGCGAGTCCGACGGTTCTTCTGTCGGGTCCCCGCCGCCACTTGTGGTAAGAGTTTTCTATTGCTTCCTGACGGGTTCTGATCCTTTTCTATGTTATAGGATGACCCATCTTTCCGCGACTTCCGTATCCGTCGTTTGTTCGCCACCCGTCTGGTGAGTATAGCCGTATACCAAGCTCCGGCCCTTTTTGGTACTAAAAGAGTGCCGCAGCCTGCGGGTCCTTGCTCAGCCTGTGAAGAGCAAGGGCTAGAGTGCGTCTGGGGAATGTGGGCAATCCCTTGCTTGCGCTGCGTCACTCTAGGACTCCCCGGCTGTACCTTCACTGATTTCAGTGCCTGGGCAACTCGTATTGAGGCCGAGAGAGGCATGACAGTCCAGACTAATCCTGGTGCGTTCTATCCTTCTTTTCCGATTCGTTGCGTCGGGTTGATAACTGCCGGCGACAGAATTATCTATTATTCCGCCGGGCGATATCAATTCTCTGCTGTGCGACTCTGTGCCCGTTTTTCAGGCAGTCAGCCAGGCAGATCTCACCCAGCCTCCTTCTCTCTACGATCCCTCATACGAGGACCTGGTGGCTGGTAATCATAACCTCCGGGCTTTGTTGGATTTGTGGGACGAGGCTCACGCAATGAGCCGGCCGGCCTTCTATCTCAACGCAATCTACAAGCGCCTTCCAGTCGTCCGGCGGTTGCAAAATTTCGCGTTGGATCGCCCTTGGCCTAGTTACACCCCTGAATCGTAGATAGATCCCATCTTGAATCTACCAGATTTTCTTTTGATTTCTGGGTTATAATTTCGCCGTCCGAAACGCCGGCCCTTAATCCAATTCCTGGATAAGTGGCGGCACTTTTAACTGCGTTCGCCCGAAATCGTTTGATCAGTTTCAGTACCTCCCGGCAGTTCCTTGATATGAGCTTGTTCTGGGACAACGCCACTTTCATTATGAACAGCGACATCCTACTGTCTCATCGGGTGGTACGTGCATCTGGCCAGGTTTTTCTGTTCTTCGTCTCAGGTTGTTTCCCAAGCCCGGCTTTTCTTGCGCTCGTTGCCAAGAGCACCGCCGTTCTTGCCAATTCCTCCAGTGGTCCCTCCCTTGTCTCCACTGTCTCGTTCTAGGGAACGAGTCGTGCGTGTTTAATAATTACAACGCTTGGGCAGACCATTACGGCCGGGAAAGGAGGGAATCCGACGTACGCCCTCGTACGTTGTTCACTTCGTCTTCCGTTCATTCTATATTCTAATTGATTCCTTCAGAGAACAACCCGGCGCTTCTTGCCTTATACGAGTCCGCATTTCGGACTACCCGGCAGCATTTCCACATTGAACACCCGGAGCTTCGTAGACGGCGCCTTATCAATCAGCTGGAGCATTTCCTCGATTTTAGGCCTTTCAACGTCTTCGTCCTTATTGATCTGCTCCGGGCGGCCGAACGCCAGCGGGTTAATCCTCGGTACATTTCCATCCTCCGGCGGGTTATCAGGGATGAGTGCGTTCAGCGCGGTTATCAGCCTGTGTACCCGATTATTCCTCCGTTCCTCACTGAGGAGGAGCGTTTGGAGCTTCTTCTGTTCGATGAAGACTATGGGCGGTCCAATTCTCCCGGTTACCTAGTTCGTAGCGACCACGATTACGAGGAGGACACTATTGCGTATGAATACGACTACGAGGTCGAAGACATCGTATCTGAATAGAAATATATTCTTTTGTCCGTGTCTTTCTCGCCCTCGTTTCTCGCGTGTCTGAATTCGGTGTGGGTTTCGGTTTTTCCGGGCTTTCTTGGCCCTCAGACCGAACTGCCGGTCCTCTGACCGAACTGCCGGTAGATCGAAAATTATGGCGAGGCGTAGATCGCCCATCTCTCTCCCCCTTTCTTGAAATTCCAACTGTCCGCAGTTGGTTTTACCCAAGCTCCGGCGGGTTTCAAGATATCGCGAGCTGCCGGCGCTTTCTCCACCACCATGCGGTTCGTCGAAAATTCATTCGTACCATATGGGCTCATGGAAAATTAACCTAGCCGTCGCGTCGTTCTTAAGGGTCGAGCCGACGGTTTCTGGTCTCCCAGAAACTTTTCCCCGTAATTCCCGCTGCTCTCATGTCCAAAGCTGACTTCAACGCCGCAAAGACTGCCTTTATGGAGGCGGTCAATGCTTCGCAGATGCTTGCCAAGTACAGCACTCCGATTGAAGCGCGCAAGAGTCAATTGTCCGAAATTGGGACCGCCGCGGTCTGCTTCTATTTTCTTTTATTCTGAACTGCCGGCTCAATGCGTTCTCAGACTCGTCTCAACCCGCTCGCCGGCTTTGTAGCTGACGATGCGGAAGTCAATAGCGAGTTCAAGGAGGCCGTTTTCGCCGCCCGCAGCACCTATCACTCTTTATACAACCCGAACAACGACCCTAAAGTCGCATACCCCCCGGTTACGAGCATATTCGCAACTTCACCCGGCTTATCCAAGAAAAGCGCGGGCCTAAGAAGGAAGCTCCCGCCGCTGTTCCAGCGAAGTCTTCGGTATGTATTTTATTCTTGCCCGTTTCGGGTATTCTGAATTCTATTGGTTTTGTAGGCAAAGAAGGGCAAGAGCGCCAAGAAGAACGACCACTCCGCCGAATATTCCGATGGAGAGGATGTCCTCATTGTTGGTGCTTCTCAAGGGGCCGATGCCGCCGCTGACCAGGTATTTTCCAGTTGGGCGACGCCGTTTTTCACATTATTGATAAAGTCGTCGATCGCGTTGGACAGATGCAGGTCGACGACGACTCCGCTCCGCCGGCGCCCAAGACAAATGGCAAACGTGCCGCCGCTGAGAAATCTTCCCCCGTCAGTTCCTTCTTCTCCCATTCAAGTTCTTCGTATTCTGATACCACCGCCGGCACAGGGAGGCAAGACCAAGAAGGCTAGCGCTAAACGCGCTAAAACCGAGGACGTTGGCGAGTTCCATGAGGATGCTTTCCTCACCAATGGTCCGGCGCTTCCTTTCGAGTTTCTTTATGCCTTTGCTGACCTGCCGCCACTTTCTAGCGACCGCGGAATTCTATGCCACCTCGGCTAGTACTGAGGCTCTCGTTCACGAGATCCGCAGCATTGCCGAGTCCAGTTCCGACTTTGAACACAACCCGCTCGCTCTTCGCAAGCGGTTGTACTTCATCATGGTCGAACTTGCCTGCATTCACGAGCAGTTCCGCAGCACCCTTATCCGCCGTCAGCAGATTGTGGAGGAGGGGTATCATATTCGTGACCGTCTTCAGGAATTGGCTTATGCCGCCGGCCCTGTTGCTGGTGGCAGCGGGATCGACTCCATTGTTCCTTAAATGCCGGCCGTTCTTTTCCCAGGTAAAAACCCCGTCACTAGGCTCCCTCGTATAGGACACCCGCGCAGTACATTTTTACTGGTTATCCTTCGTACCGTAGCCACCCGATGTAAATCGTAGTAGCTACGCCTTTAAGCTGTAATATCAGCCTGAATTCTTCTTCCATCGCCCGATCCGAACCATACTGCCGGCGGTTGAAATGTTATCCAGCGGCACTTTATTCATAAAAAGCGTGCCGCCGGGCGCTCCAATCCCTCAGTACAGTCCTCCCCGTATTTTCACCAGGGATGGCTCTTAGCGCATTTGATTCTCTCAAGACTTCTTTCCTTCGTGCGCTTCAGGAGGGGCTGAAATTAAAAGAGGAGTCGGCTAGTCTTGTTGAACAGCAGGACCATATGAACCGTACAATTGTCCGGCTTGCCGTATGTCTTCGTTATTCCTGTCCCCCGGCGGTTCCAACTGAAATCCTTTTTGTGTAAAAGGTCAGCTTGGATCCCTTCATTCTGCTGATTATTCATGAAGGCCTGGACTATACAGGCTTCGCCGAAGCTTTATTCGTTGCGAAGAGATTGTATCACATTCTCTTCCCTCGTTCGAACCGCCCGGCCGATTGGCGCTTCCCGCACGGGTTTAACCTGCTCGTTACCTACACCCGCCTCATAGAGAGGGAGAGGCGCGCATTTCAACGTCGCGCTCGTGAGTACGAAGGTCCACAGAATGCGTAGACTAGCGATTTGTGTTGTAACCGCCCGTTCGTACTCTGAATGACGAAGGTTTTTAGTGCCGGCGGTTCAGTCTCTTCCGTCTACCCGCGGGTTCTATGTCAGAATCATTCTCCGAGTCGGAATTCGGTTGTTCATCGTCCGAATCCATCCCCGGCAGTTCCTGTTCACCATCCACCCGGAGGTTAACTTTGTCGAACTGAAAGTCGCGACCTGCATACTCTTCATCTTCCGGGCCTTCCATCATTTCTTTCAAGGCGTCGGGAGATAGGTCAATTAATTCGTGAATGTTCGCTGGAATGGGTATATTTTTCCGTTGTTCGTACGGAACCACCCTAAACTGAGCGATCTTATTCTGGAAGACCGACCCATCCATTTCAGCCACGATATAACTGCCTCCCTTCGATCTTCTTATGATTATCACTGGTCCCCAATACCTGGGAGACATCTTCGTGTTCAAAGACTTTTCAACCGTAGTATTCCTAACCAGGACCAGGTCCCCGGGTTTGAAATCGTAGTCTTTGATTACATATTTGTGGACCCGCTCGTACCTTCGTACGGCGGTCCTTTTCTCTTCTGTTACTCTTTTTCTCATTTGTTCTACATGGGCGGCATGTTTTGCGAGTGCTTGCGCCCGGAAACCGACCAACTCCCCGCGAGTTAAGGTTCTGCCCGGCAGTTCAACTAACCAGGTTGCCTCCTCGATGTCAAGCGGTAAGAGTGGGTGAGCCCCCGTGGCCGCGAAATAAGGCGAACATCCCATTCCCCGGCGGATGGTTATGCGGTCTGACCACAACATTTGGTGTACGAACCAAAACCATTTGCTCGGATCGCCGCCGGTAGCTTTGAACAGAGCTTGGCGGATATGCCAGTGCCCGTTCTCAATCTTTCCGTTAGCTTGGGAGTTGTATGCTGATACTCGTATACCATGTATACCGTATTTTGAAGCCAGGTAAGCAACGGCGGCCCTAAATGCCGGCGCGTTGTCAGTCACGAAGACTTCCGGCGTACCCCATCGACAAATGATCTCTTCTAGCAGGAACAGCGCTAATGTCCTTGCTTTTTCATTCTTTATTCCTCGGCCTTCTAACCAACTGCAGAGCGCGCATCTTGCGTCCACAAATTTGTTATAGCCGTTCGAAGGGACCCCGACGATCATTACATCTACATGTACTTGTTGAAACAGCGAAGGCGTAAATGTGACCGTCGGCGGGATCCTCAAAAGCGTTCTTTGTCTGAGCTGGCATATATCGCATGTTTTGATATACCAACTGACATCTCGTTCCATCTCCGGCCACCAGAATCGTAATTCTATCAAGGATTTTGTTGCAAAGAAACCGCGATGCCCTAGACTGTCGTGTGCCGCCCGCATCATGAACATGCGGTGGTCTTTATCCACAACTAACTGCCGGGCAGTTCCATTTCGTGATTTCTTATACAACTTCCCGGACTTATCCAGGAAGAAGTTGGACGCAAAGCGTATGAACTTGTGATATTCTCTATCGTTCATCCCAGCTGGTTTTTCTGAGGTGTTCCTCCACCAGACTCTGATTATTTCGAGCCTTTCGTCGGCTAGTATCCCCGCCTTCGTCCTCTGATTTTCTGGATACGGCTCCCGTTTGTTTGGGTCGTATTTTAATTCCAGGTCAGGTATAAGGGGTTCTCCTGCCGGCCGTTCCAGCCCTATCTTTGTCTGAGCAAAGACTTGCGCTTCGGCGGTTCGAATTTTTGAACGTTGAGCGTTCTCACTAGTAACTGCTTGCCGCATCTCTTCTTTGAAATCCTCGACCAATACTGCGGGAACAAAGTCCTCTGCCAAGTTTTGGTTGAATCCTCCTCTAGTGTCGATATTCGTTTTAAACTCTTCGTAGTCTTTCAGCGGCGGCCACTTAGCACTGTCTTCGTGAAGTGCCGGCGATTCCGCTATTTCTTGATCTTCATCCGCCGGCGGGTATATTTCATCTCCCGGCTGTATCTGTCTCCTCGATAACCCGTCAGGTCCGAAAGTCTTCCCAGGAACATGTTTCAATTTGAAGTGAAACATAAGGATTTCCTCTATCCACCGATTTATAGTGGCATTGGGTCCTATTCCCGGATGATCTAGCATTCCCTTCAGATATTGAGCGTCTGTTTCAACCACTAACTTCCGGCAACCGAGCAACCAATACTTCATATGGTCTAACGCTCGCTTCAAACCGAAAAGTTCTCGTTTCGGTTGAGAATAATTCTGTTCTCTTTCGTTCAGAGGTACACAAGAGAAGCGGGCGTAGTACCGCTTCTTGGGATCATTAGGGTCACACTGGTACACATGTATCCCGACCGCAATGTAGGAGGTATCCACCGCCAATACCACTTCGGTGGGCCAGTCGTGTCTAATGGGCCGGAGGCTCTCGCAATTTAGTAGCGAGTCTTTCAGCGCCTGCATAGATTTTTCCTGTTCCTCGCCCCATTCGAACTCTTGACCAGATCTGGTCAATTTCTGAATCGGCCGGGCCATTACTGAAAAATCCTTGATGAACATTCGCATCACGCCGACGGTCCCTAAGAAGGCGCGAACATCATGTACGTCCTTCAAAGGACCCCATCTTTGTATAACCCCGACTCTATCATCATCTGGTTTCATTCCTTCGTAAGAGCAGACATGCCCGACCACCTTAAACACCGCCCGAGCAATTTGTAGCTTCTTTCCTGCTACGGTGGCCCCGCTATATTCCAATCGCTGTAATATTCGGTGGCAATCTTCAAGGTGCTCCCGGATGAAGCGTCTGACTCCCGGATTTTCTTTGGTTCTTTCTTCGGTTCCATCCGGCAGTTCATACCTAGTGGGCGGACCTCTAACTGGAACATCATCAATGTATGGCCGTGTCACATGTGGTATTTCGTCCCGGAGGATATAGGTTACATCTTCGTGAATATGGGAACAGAATTGGTCCAACCTGTGGAAGTCGCACTAGTCTGAGCGCTCCGAAAGGTGTTTGGAATGTAGTGTAATCCCTGGATTCGGGATGCAACAGCCGCTGGTTGTACCCAGAGTACAAGTCGAAAGTGGAGCCACAGGCTCTACCCGCGAAATGTTCGGCCAAGTCTGCAGCTCCCGGCGGTACACCTGAGTGTGCCACTGTAACCGCGTTCAAAGGCTCAAGAGAATGAACCAACCGAATTGACTTTTTGTCGCTTTTAATCACTCCGAAGTACTTTGTTCTATAAGCGCTGTTCGACGGCTCATAAATGTTCGCGTCGATGCTCGCCCTCAGAACTTTGCATACTTCCTCCAATTGTCCCGGCGGTATGGGTATATTTCTTTCTACCCATACCTTATGGTCCGGCTGCACTGGCATTCTAACGGCCGGGAAGAACTCTTCTTTGAAGGTCCCTCGTTCCTGGTCGTTCCATGCTACAGCTTTCTCATGTACCATCAGAAGATGATGAACCAACTTCATTTCTTCGGGTAGTAAGAAGTCGTCATTATGCATCTCATCCACCATTTCTTTCCGTTCTTGGGTATACCGCCCCGTCGGTTCGAAATCCGGCGGGTAAGTTTCAAGCGGTTTCATGTCCGCTAACGGATCCCCAATAATTTTCCTTTCAATTCTAAATTCTTCTGGTTGGTCTTGGAATACGGGGTGGACTTTTTGTGCCACTGGTTTATATTTCTTGCCGGCGAACACCTCCCGGACCTCGATTTCATGTGCCGGCGGTTGTAACCTAGTTCGATTTTCTTCGAACCCTGGTTCCATCCAGTCCGCATAACTGCAACATTTACATCGATCTCCCGCTTTGTGTCGACTCCCTTGACCCGTGAATGCAGAATCTCCCGGAGGTTCAGTTTGTTGACCTCCGGCGTCTTCCTGTCCTGCCGGGCCTTGGACTACTCGAACAACATAGCTTCCTTTTTCCAAGACCTTCTTTCCTTCGCCTTGATTAATTGTTAGATAGTCTTGTAACAATTGCGAGGCGACTTTTTCCTTTACTTCGGGAACCGCAGCCCCTAAGTAGGCTTCCTTCAATTCTAACGGTGAGAAGCCTTCCTCCCCGCTGTGCTGTATAGCAACGATTCTGGCTTCTCCTCTTTCATCAAACTCTATCTGCACTGCGACCTCTCCTTGACTCTGAATCAATTCATCGAGTTCTGAAATTTTGATTCTTCAACCACCGGCGGTTGAACTGCCGGCTCTTCAATCTCAGCTGAAGTTCCCCGTACCTTCTTCAGGGTCTTTACAGTACCCCTCGGATAGGTCGGCACTTGGTACTTGAGCTTCGTATTTGGATCGGTAAGAGTCACAATTTGAGAACCGTCTGAAGCGTTCTCCACGCTGCTTCGCGCCAGTACTTCGAATGGTCGACCCAGCAATACTTTATACGCCGGCTCGTTAATGATGTGCACTTGTAAGTACAAGGTCACTTCTCCGAAACGGAAGGGCACGTCTTTTGACAACCCAACAGATTTTTCAACCTGCCCGTTGGCGCTTTGCATGTATATGCATATCGAAGGGTCCCATCCCAATCCTAGTTCCACAGCCGTGGTTTTCGCCATCGAAACTATCTGAGAACCGCCGTCACAAATGCATTCTTGTTCCCCGACTCCATTAATCAAAGGATATAGTACTCGCAACGGCTCGGATTCGCCCGCTACTTTCCTTACTTGAATGGTGTTGAGGAAAATTGGCTTCGGGTTTTCTCCTTCGGACAGAGTGTCTAGGTATTGCAATACTGGATCCCCAACTATGAGGGCTCCTTTCGGGACTAAACCGTTCGCGGCCTCAGCGGTTTTTAGTTGCTGATCGAACGGAAGTTCGCTAGTGATCGCTTCTTGTGAGACATGTCCTTCTGCCGGCGGTTGATTATCCTCCGGGGTCTCTTCTTCATCCGAATCGTCTTCAGTGAAGCCGATTTGTTCGAAAGCGTCCTTTACCGGCACTCTGGCCTTGGTTAATAACCCTTTCATCTTCTTCTGGAGTTTCGGACTAAGCTTCATAAGGGTTTGCCACGAAAGGCCGACCTCAAGTGCTTTAATAAGGTCGGCTATCCCGTCTAATTCCTCGTCCAAATCTCCATCATCTATCGGCGCTTTCAACTTATAATTCTGCCCTTTCTGGTCGCCGGCGGTTGCTGATTTGCTTGCCGCCGGTGGTTCCCTTATTTTGGGTTCCACGACTCTTGCGGCTGTCTGAACCGGCGGCACAGAACGGTATGGCAGTTCTGAAGCTGCACGCCCTCCAGCTTGTTTAGGCTGGGGTATCTCTTCTTTTTCTTCGTTTGGTCTAGCAGCCGGCCGTTTAGAACGGAGTCTGGCTTTGGCCGCTGCTTCTGCTTTTAATCTCGCCGGCGCTCCTTTATCCATTACTACTTCCACTTGACCCGTTCGTTGGGTCTGTGGATTCTGCCTGTTCCTTCGGTCCTCAGGGAGCTCATTGGTACTCGAGGTTGGGTTTTCGGCTCCCATCCTCGGACCATTTAGAAACCCTCGTTGGACGACCCGTTCCCCGTTCGGGAGGGATTGGATCTTGTCCCCACTGCAAATTGTGTCTCAACTCCCGGCCCTTCATTTTCTCCTGCCTGCAGCTGTCTCATAGCTGCCACTAGCGTCGAAACCATCTTTTTATCGACGGCCGGCGCTGGTGTGGGCGGTCTGGGTATATTTGCGGGCGGGGGAATAGGACTTCCCCTTTGCAGAATCTGCCGCTGTTGAATCAACTGTCGGACCAGATTCTGCTGGTTGACTTGCAGGGTGCGGATTTCATCGTCCCTGGGATCATAGGAACTCTGTGCGCCTTCATATTCTGCTTCAATGACCGCCCATTCCTCCGGGCTGATCTCTTCCATGTCTCGTTCTATCTGGGAATACGAACTTAAATAGTTCGACTGGGCAGTAGTAGTGGCTCTCGCCGCATATTCTTCTACCATCTGTCCCCGAGACTTAGCTCCCCCCATAGGTATGGCTGAGCCATCCATAAAGAAGTCCCGCTGCCCGACCACCTTGATCTTGCCCTCGTCAAGATGCTTCCGGCGCGTCTGACACTCCCCAATGAAGTGCCCGCTCTTTCGGCAATAATGACACAAATCCATGGGTCCCGGCGGTTGTCTGAATCTGACTTCCTGTCGCGGCGGCATGGTTTGATTTTCTGAAGGCCCGGCAGTTCTAGCAGGAATGGTTTTGTACAGTTGCTTAATCTGTTCAATATCTTCTTTATGCTTCTTGTCGGATATATCCAAGCGATCCCGTATATTTACTAGCGTCGCTTTCATCTCATCTAAGGCGCGGGCCGTATGTTCGCCTCCTTCGGCTTTCACCATTCTTTCAGGAGTAAGCGACCGGCCTTTCCCTCGACTAGATTCCTCGTGCGGGTAGGTCAAGAAGGTAGTCTGCCGGCTGTACCGGGTTGATATTTTTCTAGCCTCCTCTTCTACTTCCGCAAAGGTATATCCTTCTTCTTCGTCATCGTCATCTGGCGGCGGCTGATTCGCTTGCTGTAATCGAGCGGCCTCCGCTTCCTTCTTTGCGTCCCGGGCATTATCGATTTTAATAACCACTTGATTTCTGAAGGCTTCTGTCAGCCTGCTCAAAATCATGGGTACGACTTCTCGATCCGTAGTGAGTCCGGCAGCCATAAGCTTCGGGACCAACACTTTCAAGGCCCGTAACAATTTTATCAGTTCTTCAAAATCATCGAAACCAATACTGCCGGCGCCATGAGCGCGGAATATGGATTTCAACTTTCTGACCGATCCTTGGTCATTTTCTTTAGCATCCGGGTAGTTATCAATGATTTCCTTCCTGAATGCTTTGTACGATTTTGTGTAGGAAGAAAACTTCCTCCACTGCTCAGCAATCTCGCGTTCGGCATATCTGGCTATGAAGGCATTCTTAGCTGCTTCGACTGTCCCCGCTATTTCCATCATTCGTTCCATATTGTCTAGGAACTGCAGAAGTTTTTCGGGTTCATCGCCAGTAAACGTCGGCGCATGCTTCTCGTACGGTTCGGGGATTCTCTTTGTATCATTTGCCATTGTGACTGGTGATACGGTGGTTTGTTTTATAAATGGTTTTATAGGTTGTTTCGAAAGGTCTGATACGTCCGGGGACTCAGAATCTATTTCCTCTTGTAGAGGGCTTGTAAGCGGAGCGGGTGGGCTCAACACTTGTTGGGGTTGCGGAGCGGGTGGGCTCGACGCGGGCGGTAGAGCAAGGCTCGATACCAGGGACTGTGGAGCAAAAGGGCTCAACACAGAGGGGTTTAGTGGAGCGGGAGGGCTCGACACTAAAGGTTGCGGAGCGGGTGGGCTCGACGCGGGCGGTAGAGCAAGGCTCGATACCAAAGGGTTTGGCGGAGCGGGAGGGCTCGACACCAAAGGTTCAGCCGGCGGCTGTTTGCTTTTATAGCTTTGTTGCCTTTTCTTAGTAGTGGCGGCTACTTCTGCCCGAGCTTTATCGGCTGCGGACTGAGATTCTTCCTCAACTCCTTTATTAGAGTTGCGAGTTTTTCTCGGACCTGGTGTGACCCAAGATGATCGCGCGTTCTTCGAAGAGCCGGCTGGTGCCGTGTCTAGTTCGATGAACCGAGGTAGAATTCTTTGGTTTTTGTCCCGGAGCTAAAGGCTCAACAGAACTGGGTTCTCTTGTAGCGGGGATAGTACTAGGTACTGGCCGGCTGTTCAAGAAGCGTACTTCTTTGGTTTTTCAAGCGCAAATATGATTCTGTCTCACCCCTCGCGGTGGGCTCCAGATGAAACGGTGCACGTAGGTGCAGCCGTGAAATCAAATGAAGACTAAGTTTCTAATTGAAAGCGAGCAAGGCTCAAGCTAACAAAATCCCTCAATCTCAAAATAAATCACAACTCCAATCAATGCTTCGTGGGTGTGTTCGGGGTAGTAGGACAGGCGTATCGTCCTCCAAAATCACAATAGCGCGTATGATATTCCAAGTTTCCAACTTCAATAATCAGGCGGCGGCAGTCTGGAACTGGCGGCGCTTTCAAGGTTTTGAGTAGTTCCCGGCGGTTCTTTTCAACTGCGTGGGCTACGGAAATGTAGTATTCGAGAGTAATGTTCAAACTGAAGTGTATTCAGAATGTATCAGAAAATTCAAGATAGCGACTTTTCTAACTGGCGGCAGGTTAAATGCCCGGCGGTTGTATTTTAACTCGCGGGGTGTTCTGACTGCCGGCGGCTTTCAAGTTCACTTTTGTTCTTGTATTGAACTCGAAGTTCAATTTCTGATTCTTATTCTTATTCGACTTCGGTTGTATTCACAATCAAATTTCTATTGTCCGCTCCCGGTACTTTGGAAGGCGGCGGGTATGTTCTACTCAATTCGAGTTTACTCCGGCAGGTTCTGCTGGGGTCTACTACTGTACATGATAATACTACGCCTTTTTATACAATTTGAACTTGGTATCTTAAAAAGGAAATATGGTCCGTGCACCTAGTCCGAATAAAACCGGCGGCATGTCCGAATGTTGCGAAAGTGCCGGCGGCCAATCAGGATTTCGGTATTCTGCTTTTCTTGGCGATTTCTAATAATTCGTGAGAATGGCGTGCTTGGCGCTCAGTCATCCGCAGTTTCATCGCACATGACTGACTAGCCCGAATCGGCCCGGCAGTTGGTTTCCAACCTGCCGGCGGTTCCCGCATACCAATCCATAGCCTTCTGAAAGGCTTAGATTGACGCTACCGGTCTATCAAGCCTTCTTCAATATTCCTTTAATGCCAGCCAAGTCCGACTTGGCAAAGATAGTCTTTCATCCTTCCGAAGCAGCGGCAGTCTGATCAGCTCTTTTGATCAAACCTCCGGCTTGTGATCTTTCCTTTCCGTACCGCCCGGAAGAAGTTATCTTACCGCCGGCATGTTCATTGTTCTTTCTATTGCAACTTCGATTATTCTTTAACAGTTGTTCTTACTACCGGTGTCATATCGCATTTCACCGAATAGCAGACTTTCCGTAGATATGTGTGTTCAAGCGCCGGCGGTTGCCTTTTGAAAGCAGCCGGCACTTATCCTTCAGAGTTCGCGGGCCGTGCGCTGTTTTCTTAACAGCCGCTGGTTACAGCCATAGTACTTCGGGCTGGTAGTTCCCCTTGGTCACCTCAGGTGCAATAGTACGCGGTAGTCAGCCGTTTCCTAGAGCCCGGCGCTTATGTTTAATCTGCCGGCTTGCGACCTTCTGCGGTTCAATACACTGTCCCGGGGCGGACATGTACCCTTGTTCTGCCTCACTTGTCCCGGCAGTTAACACTTCGTGAAATCGCAAAATAAGACGTATTTCACCAGTGTTCGTGTACACTGCTTATCAACGCCAAGCTGTCGACAGGCGTCGAATGTGTCTGCGCGTGCTTCGAAACTCATCGGACTCGGAGCCTCGTCCTGGGGAGGGGGTGTTAGGAGTACTGGCGCATATCACTATCTTCGTTATCATATCTTGCTTATTTACATTTGGCTCTTCATGTACTGTATAGTTGTTTGGCGCGGGGTCAGATCAACTAAGCTTGACCTGAACTTCCGCGCCTTGTCTATTCATAATAGATCTTAGGTCGGTTAATTTGGGTCTTGAGCTATAAGTTATCTCTACAACCCTAACAGTCACGCAGCATCGCGCAGCGTCTAAGTCACAAGGGACGCTCACGCGCGTGTTCATCGGGGACATTGCAGCGATTTAATATCGTCGAGGTAGGACCCTCGACCACTGCAAGGCAGGCGCTGGCAGCAGTTGAGGAACAGGGGTCGCTCAAGGGCTGGGTCGGCACCGGCGGATGGATCTGGGGGAGATTGCTCATGATCTTGGCATGGAGCGCCAATTCAGAGCTCTGAGCAGCTGCTGGACGTTTAGGATGTGTTCGTGATCGTCCTTCGTTTTTGGCGTGGGTTTGGGAGTTGGTTGCCGGGTGCCTGATTCAGACGGAGATGAAGGGCAGGTGGGATTTCGAGATGATGTCCGAGGGGGAGGGCGAAGAGATGGTCATCCGACTGTCTCACTTCATTTGTTACCATGGTTTGAGGTAGAGGGCTCCTTCGTGGGTCAGGTCGCCTCCTACCAT